>JAUZND010065526.1:0-17638 GCA_034780555.1 Coelogynopora nodosa | reverse complement strand
CATAACTAGCAAGACATTGTTACTACAACTATTTATCTTGATCATGGTTTATCATACTAATATGATTTTTTATATTAACTCGTATATATATTACTGCAACTTAATATTTTTGAAGTACATGCGTAATCATGACGTTAGAATTTGCTGCCTACATTTCTGTGTCTACATTTTTTCATTGTGTTTTTTGTTAATATTTTGTTTAATCAAATTGTGTCCATTAATTAGCTGTCAAAAACAAAAAAATTTAAACAATACAGGGCTATAATTACATATCGCTAATTTTTATTTTAATAATGGCCCACTGGGATGTGGGCCCTCCTCGCATAAAATCCTGTATCTGCCCCTGCCATTCACGCCCTTAGCTATATTTATAATTCATAGGGCAACAAGGATCAGAAACCAAGATTGATACCAACGAACCGGGATAATTTCTCACTCAATCAACTATCCACAACAATTTCAAAGCAAATTCACACCAGATTAGGAGACCTACTGAACAAATCCGCTATTTTAGGCAAACACCGTAACGCAGTACAAAAATACCGTAACAAAAATACCAGTTTTAGGGTTTATACACTTCGTTCATCTCCATTCTTTCATAATAAGAAAATCTATAAAATATGCTTAACCAAGAAGCAAATAGATTATATTTGGTATCAGTTTATACATAAAATAAAGTTTTAACTGACAAAACAGCAGTTCATATACAAGATTGAATTTATACAAACAATAAAATCTAGATGCCAAATATAAAAAAAGTTTAAATTCTGTGAATTATGGCAGAGAACATTACTATGACAAGATTCCATAACTTTTTGAAAAAAACACTTTACTGAAAAGTGTCTAAAATTAGATATACGTTAGTTGCACAATAAATATATTTTTTATGACAAAATAATTTTTCCATACATATTTGAAAATATAATTCTTACTCACCTCAAAATGAAAATTCCAACCTATAAAGCTTGACGCATCATCAATATGCAATTTTTAAATACATTTAAAAACATTATCCTTCAGTAAATATTCAAGAAAATATATATTCAAGAAAATATATATTCAAGAAAATATATATTCAAGAAAATATATATTCAAGAAAATATATTTTCAAGAAAATATTATCACAACAGCTCGCTCTGTACAGGAGCACAAAGCCTATCGAAACTAAGCACCAGCAATCCAGCACCACTCACCCGTAGGCATGACCATCAAATCCATCGATCAACCGGTTCCCTCCACCTCCATGGCCACCGCCGCCTGTAAGAGCAGCACGGTCCGCCGCCGCCTGAGCAGCCAAGGCCGCCGCAGCAGCCGTCTCCGAGCAGATGTCGATGGGCAGTCGAAGATTGACGATCAGGTTGATGAAGTGAATCACCTGGGCGTAGACCGTGTGCTCCTCCTGGTCCCGGAGTTGAGCCTGGAGAGCCTCAGGGCGCTGGTAGAAGATCTTGAGCTCGTCGGCGGCGATGTCCAGGGTGGAGAGCTCGTTGGTGTACATGGGGCAGATCAGGTCGGTCACCTGACGGGCCGAGTCATGCGACTGGAGGATCGGAGCAGGCGATTCACGCTGATTGTTAGTTTTGTCAAATAAGTTTAATTACCAAGTCAATTTGATAACTATTCTACGCACTCGTGATTTCAATTCGTTGCACGTTTCATCAACGAAGTAATCAATGAAGAACGATAATTTTGTAGGACAATAATTTTGGGTTCACGTATGTAATATTTACATTTTATGTTCTTCTTATTTCTTTATGGATAACATATGGTATTATGATTACGAGCGGTATGTATCATATAATTATAACATAATTCATCATGTAATATCATTGCTTCAATACAATAATAATTATGATATTTACTTGAAAAGTACTTTATATGACATAAGTACTTGAAATTACGAATGTACTAAAATACGAAAGTTCCTAAGTAAATGATGAAAGTACTAAAGTACTTAAATTTACTCTGACGTATCTGCTAAACGTATTAATTACGTTATTAACAAATGATATCTTCAATTATTTAAAAAATAATTAGTACAAAAGCATAATACATAACTTCTGAAAAGAAAAGAGAAGAAAGCAAATCTGCATATATAGTATTGTATCAATTGTAACAATTGTATCGCCTTCATCGTAGAATTTTCCATTTTTTAAATGTCTGAGTGTTCTTTGTAATTTAAAAAAATCATTGCGTCCTTATATCCTGTCCATGTTCCCGAAAAGACAAATTTAATATATAACATAACACTGTATTTATCATATTTATGTATTTTAATGTATCAAGTATTATACTATTTGTGTATACAAAATTGTACCATGAATAATAAAAAAAAAATTCCTTTTGCATAATACACATAACTTATGTAATGAACTAAATATAATATATTGTTGAGAGCACTACGAAACCGAAAAATGTACAACTTTCTAATGGAAGGTAGAGCTAAATAAACGTAAAAACGAATAGATTATACTTAACAATGTGTAATTACATTGGTAAAACAACTATGAATATATACATTATATATATAAAATGAAAACATTAAAATCTAACATTCAGACATTATAAAGTCTTGTTGTGATTTGTCTATACGTTTAGAATAAAAAAAAATCTGAAAAAATCTACATTTATCAGAACTGAACATTAATCATGCTCCTTCACGCAGTCGCAAAGAAGTTGATTATCTAAATTTGTGACACCTAGAATGACTCACGGTATGCTTCATGTCGGAGTTCTTCTGATGCTGCGACTCCGAGTAGTGCATGTAGAGCTGGCGGATCTGCTGGTTCACCTGGTCATTGAAGCAGTTCTCCCAGAAGGCCATTGTGTTCCATACCGGGTGCCGCTGCAGTTGGGGTGTCATGTTGGCATAGTAGCGCATATTGTTCAGTTGCTGGATGTCGTGTTATGCCGTGCGACAAAGAGAGAAGGGACAGTGTTGTTTGTTGTAGATAGATGGGGGACAAGGCTTGTTTATATAGCAGCTCATAATATCAACGTGTTATATATGTTACATCTACAACCAAATACAAAAGAATCTGTCAAACCAGGATCGAATTGCACTCCAGCAGGTATTGCTGAATTCAGAATTCAAGACTGATCCATGGCGCAAATTGTCAATTGTCTATTAAGACAGAGGGATGCCAACGATAACAAGTTATAATTCAGTCAAGCGATCAATGTTGATCAGCCTTCAAACAACAATAGTTTGAATACGTCTATATTTATTGATTTATCGATAGTCCATTTACATCAAGTATGGAGTTTAATTTAAAATTAAACTTGTTTTATTTGAATAAAAATGTAGAGAACAAATGAATTGAAAAATACAACAAGTGACACTGAATAAAAATACCAATTGAAATATAAATTAATACTTAAGGAGGTCTCAATATAATGAAAGAGATGTTTGTAACGTTTTAATTTTAAAATGTTCTAAATTATGTTAATTGACATATAGATAGTTTGATAATATTCTATGGTGTAGTATCCAACTGGAGTCATTTAAAAATCGGGTTCAATTTGGCTAATATATAGGATATATTATTATATTATAATAGATAAATAAATAATATAAAATGCAAACTTCTTGACTTTAATAAATTATCCCCACATTGTCTTTTGGTTTGATTTACATTTTTAACATTTTATGGTAATTTGTTTAGGAAACTTCTAATCAATTTAAAAACACATACATTGTTTTTAAAAGTTGTGGAAAGTAAATGCGTACAAAACATAATATAGGTTTGGCTCAAAATAATTTTTACGAAATACACCAATTATTAGATATCCTTTAAATCTGGAATTACCAAAACACATAGTCACATACCCTCATTCTTCTAGTACAGTATACAAAACATACGTCAACCTACCAGAAAAGGTGAGGCATACACTTACAGTACAGAACTTGGTGCTGATCTCCAGTATGATAGCCTCGGCGCCGCTGTACTCATCGTGTCCCTCCTGCCGAAGTGTCTCCTCCAACAGATCCACCACCAGATCGAACTGCTTAAAGGTGAGCAGTGCCCGCCGCTCATGGGCTGACATCGCGCCCCCCATCACCTCCACAGGAGGTGGGACACGCGAGAGAGTCGAGGTCTTGGAGCCGCCACCACCCCCCCTAAAGGAGGCGTCATCAGGTTGACTGCTCGCCATGGAGATGGTGTCGGAGGGGCTCAACTGTTTACATAACTCGTCCACGAAGATCCGGCGGATCAGACAGGACTTGAGATCCTGCCGGATTGTGTTACGCCTCTGAGGAATGTATGCATTTTTCAGAGTTTAATGCTGTACTACTTACGGGTAGTGTGAGTGAGGTATTTAGTAAAAATAAGATATTTATTCAATCATAATTGTATCGCTGTAAAAGATCGTATGTGCTCTATAATGTAAGCCAGAAACGCAGAAATAAAATCTTAACCTTTTAACTATGTGAATATAATAAACAGGGTTCCGTATTGATGTCATGAAATTACAAACTTTTTCCAATGATTTCCATAAACATAAGACATAAAATTAACTAATATATTAATTTAAATACACTTTAAAGTTATAATTATCAAACAATCAAGTCATACATTAAGAATAACAAAGAAAAACTATAAACCATTAAAAAATTATGTTATATTCAGAGATCAAGGATAAATCTTCTTCAGATAATTTTTTTTTTTTGATTACTAATATGCTACTTTACGTAGAATGAAAAATATTGGCTTCGCTACAAGTTAAGGGTAATTCTTCATTTCAATATGGTTAAAAACATATTTTTCCTAAACATACAAATATATTTTGGAGATCAACAACCTTAAAATGTTTCCAAAACTCCTATGAAATCTGCATAAATTTCGGATTTACAAAATATTACACGAGTCCGAAAGGGAACTTCAATGCCTTATATTACATCTACCTTGAGGGCTTCGGTAATGTGATTGTTAAATATATTTTCAACAAATTGGTGAATAACTTTCTTCTTATCAACCAGAGATTCAGAATTGAAAATAGCCATGTCAAGAACCGGGCCTAGTGGTACAAAACGCGGTTCAGCTTGCTCGTAGCGAAGTATGCTATGGATGGTGTGGGGAGAGAAAGAGAAGGCGGAAGTGTTATTAAAAGTAAAAAAAGGTCATTTTGAAATATTGTATTATATAAGACGGTTTGTTAATTCGGACTTTGATCCGTGAATCGAGGTTAACAAAAATTAGCACGTTTTTCACATTTCAAGTGAAATAGAAAGCAAATAGTATATGATATGTTTGGGTTTTTTACCATAAAATGGTAATTGATTTACAAAATCAATTTTATTTTGAATCACTTCAACATGAAAAATATCCAAAATCGTGCTACATTTCCCAACATTGCTTTTAGATTGGCTATACTGACAAGGAATTGTAAGTATTATTATATAAAAATTAACAAATATCCACCATACAGTATAATTTAAAAAAGGAGTAAAGATATACCTGTACATTTATCGACACAGGTTAATACAGTTTTTAATAGCTACATAACATACTTTGTTTAGTTAAAATATATACAACAAATTGATAACAAATAAGATGTTAGCCTAGATTTAATTTGTACATTAACAAATAGGCACTGAAATATATGCAAAAGTAAAGTAAATATTATAATATAACAACTATAGAAAAGTAATATAGAACCATAACGAAACTAACTAAAGCAATTAGCTACATGCAGGTATTAAAATATGTCATATTCAAAAACCAATAAGATTTCTAACAAGGTAATTTACTTGTCTTGTTCAAAAACGTCATCAGGGCTAAAAATATGGAGAAAATAATACATAAATTAGGATGTGGGTTGCCATAACGGATGACACGATACTAAAAGAGGGAGAATTAACCTCTCACGGGGTAATAAACAGCAGCAATATGACGGAAGATGACCAAATCATTTCTGAATATTTATAAACACTATAAATTCATATATATTATTATATACACACAATCTGCATATATATATCACTTTTGCGGTCTCATTTTTGATGAATGAATCATCCATTCAAAGTATAACATGGAGTGACTCATAGTGGAGGGAAACCTTCACAAAAGCTGTACCTATTCATACAGTAGCAGCAACAAGCTGGAAAGAGAACTATTTTCAGCGGTGTATAAATAGGCAGGTGGATCAAAAAGTAAACATGAGGAGTTAACGAGCATTCCCATCAAACCAGACAGTGAGAGGATGCATAAAATTAAATATGTATACTGTATATTTTATAATATTATATATGGCGAACAAAGCGCACTGTTCATACTGTAGCCAGCCTCTAAAACTGTAGTTATTACATTGTTACAAAAACTACACACTGTAAAGATAGCTGTTTAACTTTACTTAATATAGACTGACATGACATCACACTTTTTGTACACAGCATACAACCAGCAGGCTACAGTATTGGATCAAGTCCACGCAATTTCCAGAAAGGTAAACATGAGCGAACCTAAGCTTATCAGCTTTCAACACACATACAGCCAGAATTGACACATGCTGGTGTTATATTAAGATCAGCCAAGCCAACATAGTCACCAATTATTTCAGAATGATTACAACATTCATTACGGTCAAAATATAACAAACATTGAACTCTACTGAATATAACCAAACAATAATGTTGTCAGTTTCTTTTTTTTCGCAGAAATTATTATCACACTTTTACTTCAGTTTTTAAACAAAACAACTGATAAAATTAATATTTTGAAGTACTGCCAAACTAAAAATTATCAACAAAAAATCGTCTGTTGTTAGGATAAAAAATGTGAATAATAGGCAAACAACGATAAATATAGAGAAAAAGCAGATTAAAACAGAGCTGATATCATGGCCTAAATTTTAACAAAATTAATTGAAACCAAATAAATTGACAATTAAATTACGTCAGTCAACATAAAAAAACAATGTATGTAATGGTCAAAATGATTGCAATATGGTCAGTTTATAACTTATTGAACTAAATATTTTAATTAATACACTAAAACATAGAATCAATAAAAATATATGTTAACGTATTTGAATAGGAGCGCTTAAATGTCCAAAATCTAGTGAAATGTTGACAAATGGATACACACAAACATGGCAAGTGGTATGGGAATTAAGTTATAAGCCAGGAAATAATCATTAAAGAAACTACATAAAAAGAAGTGAAAAAATCAATACATTTTGTGAACGTAATACCTTACACCATTAGAAAACAAACAATATATTAATCAATCATGATAGCCTATTGGTTGAAATATAAATTTTTGCTGTAACTAAATATTCGTCTAAATTAAAAACAAAAATGGATAACTGTATGGCTCATGAATTGAAAACCAATTTTCTGACCAATGATGCAAGGTAGATAGAAAGTGCACAGTCATAAGACAATCAAATGCTGCACAGAATAACAATATGACGCCTGCTATACCGGGGATGTCAAAGTACATCTTTTCGCTATAGTGTAGCCATTGAATACGCTAATCGAACCCGTCATGTTTCTATAATCGCACTATACAATAAACACTTTGGTTATTTCTTCGAGAATATACAAAATAAGTAGCCTACAAGTGTTACGTATGTAATGATACAATATAGGTTTAACTCAAGTACATGTATTTTGGCGGAAAATTTTTTTACCTGGTAACAGTACTAGTTTTACTAACAAATTGATACGTTTTAAGCCAAGATGTTATTAAAGCAATTAATATATACATTTATTCCATTAAAATATTTCTTTCCCAGCTTCTAATATTATATCCTACTGACTAATACATTTTTCATATTTTCAATTTGAGGTATAAAGAATTAAAAATGCTTATTATTGCACAACAGTACACCTATTCAAAATATAATTTTAATATTGTTAAAGCATTGTGAACCACAATATCAGAAATGACACGCTATCTTCGGCCGTGAAGCGATGCAAAACATGAGAAGTAAATATTAATTTTTAAATCACATAAGAAACATTTTAAATTAAGGTATTGATAGCAAATAAAATGTATAATAAACAAATATGATATTAATATGGTCTCGATCATTTTTATTATAAATAAAAGAGATAGCAGTTTTCAATTTTATTATTGAAACAATTTATTTAGACTAACAGGTCTATACTAAAAGTAATCAATTTTTAATTTATAGATTAATGGTATATAATGCAATTACCTTACAACGTGTTAAAGTTAAACAATTACATAAATCTAAGTAATGCCAGTTTAAACCGCAGAGAAAAATATAAATTTAAAAAACATAAATTAAAAAACTTTTTTAGAATGATAAGCTACATTGACATAATATATCATCAAAAAAGTTAAAAAAACAAAGAGTAAATGGAGTCGGAAGAAATTATTGTCAAAACTTTTCCAGGAAACAATTTCAAATGATACAATTTAATGATATAACAATCAGAACAGAGTCAGAGATTACTATTGGTAAACATGAATGCAAAATGTTTTCATTGCAAATTAATACTACCTATTCTAAAGTGCAGTGCAGCGGACAAAACTTTATTTTAAAAATCAATAAAGGTATTGGGAATGCAGTGTAAAACTTACTTCTTCCGCTTCTTGAGGTTCTGTGTTATAGACTCAAGGACCAATAGCTCATCAATGATGGGAAATGGGGTCTGGTGGATCCGACGATGAGCTTGGACTGCCCCTGGTGGCAGTTGCTGCACCATTAATTGGCCACTGTTTTCCTATAAATGGAAAGAATTTGTTAAATATTCTTATTGAACAATCAGATATAAAATTTAAATAATAAGAGCAAACATTGTCTTCGTTGATTATTCAGGAGCAGAACTCATATCTGCTATGTGAATCAACTTCGGTCAACTCTTGCAAAGAATAATAATTAAATTGTTAAATATGTTATTTCTTAAGGTATCTACGAATACCTTTTCTTTCGAGGGGCCTTCCCGATCGAAGCTTTGTGGATAGGTTACGTGTATCTTCAAATATATTTTTTCAATTCTAAACCGTTGTCCTGGGTTGTGATGCATGATTTAAATGTTTTTGAAGGACTTGACAAACTTTGGAAAACTTTCATACTCTACAGCATGGCTTGTCATAAAGACTTTATCTGCAATCGAAAAATTCGACATCCACATAATTAATCCGGTGTCAGTAGGTATTGTGTATACAGCCAAATTGCAATTCAATTTTTTAATTTATATTTTAAATTATATTACATCAATACTGTTTTATAATCATTGATATCTTATAGATACCATATATTTGTAATTATAGGTATATATATTTATTTTCACTACATAGATTTAGACACGATGACTTATGAATTGCAATCTATTCATTGTTCATAAAAAATGGTTGACTGCCTTGACTGAGAATTTATATGTTTTTAGTGAATAGTAGGCTATAACTATTTTTTAATTGATTTATTTTTTTCTACACACCCTTCAAATGTTGCATTTAATTAATTTTAAATTATTTATATTTTTATCATTAAATGAAAATAAACCAACTGACATATAAAAAGCGCTATTTATTAAATCAACTTGATATACATTTTTAAAGAAAACCATATTGTGCCTAATAATTTTCAGAAAATTTAAAAATATATATTTTCGGTAAAATCTGAACTATGCTATTTGGTTTACAAAAATCTCTGCAAATAGCTATAGAAAGAAAAGTGTTTGACTTATACTAAAGGTATGTGCCAATCTTATAGTGAGAGAGGAAAATGAGTGAGAACGAGAGATAGAAAAAGATATAGGAAGAGACTGTGACAATTATTTCCTAGAAATTGTTATTAAAAAAGGAACAGTAGAGTGAGTGCACTAGTTACCCCCTTCCCAACTCTCAGCTCAATGAAAGTCATCTATCTACAGCGCAATTCAATCGCCTTATAAACATTGTGTCTAGACGTAACGGTGAAAAAGATCGATATCTTTATGAACTGAGAAACTGCATTAAAAGATGTTATGTTATATTATAACGTTAATTGAGCCAAAAGTCAAAAATGGTCATTAGTAATAGCATTAATAGTAATTCCCATAATTTGATGTAAAGTAGGCATTTCAAGTATACATTTCTTAAAAAATCAATCACAAATATATACTCACAAAAAATCAATTCTAATCAGCTTCAACAGTGCCATATTTTAAACAACTTTTAAATAAGAGAGATGAAACACAATCTAATACAATCAAATATTATGTACATTTAATGAAAGCACATATTTGTGTTAAACAGTCACTCTGTCAAAATAAACAATTCAAAAACAATAATGTATATAATTATGTATACATATTAAATAACAGTACCAGAGATTTAGTAGTCATAGACTAGAGTTGCCGAACATGTAATACCGAAAAAAGTTGATGAGGATGTAATATTTTCTATAAAAGAAAACTAAAATATTAAAATTGACCAAAATTACCCACAATATGTGCATTATAATTATTTGAGAGTAAAATAATAATAAAAATCCACAAAACTAATTTATAAGAAAATTAATTTATTATTCCACACTTAGATCTCATTCAGAGACAACTTTCATGTTAAAAATAAGAGAAAACTGTTAAATTGTTTAGAAATAATACAATTGAAGGACCAATAAAAAAGCAGGGCGACAGGTAAGGAGGATGACACAGAACGATGTACAAAATAAAATGATAAACACAAATGATAAAAGTTTGATGATACTACTGTTTGAAATTTAACGAAAATTTAAAGGTTTTTCAAGGGTAAATTTTTAAGTTTTAGTTTAGTTTAATTTTAATATTATTATTAATATATTTTAAATTAAGTTAAATATTTCTTATACAAACAGTTTTTAATAGGTGTATGTCATACTGAGAGTAATACAACAAATTACATAATGATGACACGTAACAATAAGTAAACAGGTTATTTAGATATTTTTTCCGATTTTAAATCAATGTCACGTTCAATTCATTTCACATATTATCAAATTCCTAAACAATAAAACAATAGACAATATGTTAGAGTGTGCATAAACAATTCAAAAGTTTTTAAAAAATTATTAAAACTAATACGTAAGGGGCTTTCAATGGATATTATCACATGTTCCGCAAATTCAAGAGTTAGCAAAGAGCAGGGTAAAATTCAAGGGTTTTGAAGGGAGCGTGTAAATCTTGATAAGTTCATGAGGCACGCATATAACTAATGTCTGCTAATACACTGCTAATGATACACTACACTATGGCTCGCACTAAAGAAATCTTCATTAAGATTTATACTTTATGAACTTATTTATTCCATGACGCGTTTAGTTTTAAGATTAGAATTACTATACATCAATTTGGTAGGGTTAAACTCGATGTATGGTCAGTATTAAATGAAAGAACAAAAACCAATTATAGAAATATATTGTTTACGATATCGGTTTTTTTATACGTATATAAATATAATGCCCAGTCTCATCGTAGAAAGATTTATTAAAAGATATACGTGCAATTCTTTAGATACTCGGGTTGATAGTACATCTTGCATTATCTTTTACATTGGATTTTAGAATATTTCAATATTTAAAAATAAAGCTTGAGTTTTAAGAGTTAAAACAAAACGTGTTTAAAAAACGCATTTAAAAACGTGTTACAAAAAACGTGTTTAACACCAGAACAAATGGTACATAAATTTTATTATTTCGTTCATATTCAAAGTTCATAAAATATTACGTATAACAAACAAGCTACAAGTGGGCATTTTATTAAGAATATCTGCAACATTCCAATAGTGTTCATAAATTCAAAGACTGTCTCATACACTGTTCTAGCAGTTTACCTGTTCAGTATTATACCATATTCAATAAGTCGCTGAACAGTAGTGTCTACTTTATGCAATACACAGTTCTGTAAAGGAAACTGTTACGTAGAAATAGTACACTAAACTTCAGTTGAGCATACCAATTTGTAGAAACATTAAATAACAGTATTTACATGTAAAATTATTTGGAAGTAGCAACTATGACACAGGTGAATTAAACCTTCACCTTCTTCGAGATAGAAGTAAAATTGTCAGTCAGTTTTCTCTTCTTAGAATTTTTCTCATCACAAAGGGACTTTAATTTACCTAATTTCGATTACGTTGCAGCATGTTCAATTGAATAAAATGTGGTTTAGTGTTTTTGGCACATATATTACCATTCAGACCGTCTGTAGGTTATCTTATCAATTCATTGGTAATTTTTGTTTAATTATCAATATGTTCGCCAACATCACCTAGCTTCTGCTGTTTTTTAACGGCATAACTCAATGCAACTTTTGCACGTTTTACGTCAGCTACTTTTAATGCTAGATTTGTCTTCTTTTTTCCCATGAGTTCTTCATAATAGTCTTATTTATGCATTAAATAATAACAATTAAAATTAACAATCTACTATGAAAGTAACTTATTGCAGCAATTTTTTTTAATTCACTACTTTTTTAGCAAATAAAATTTCACACAGTTTCAACTTCACACATGTTCACTAAACAATTTCACAATTTTCACACAAAATTCCAACTGCCATGATTTCCCATTCCGTTTTGGCAGCAATAATATCTACCTACATGATAAAATTTCTTTTAAATCGGATGTTTTAACTGCAGAGCCAACATCTTATTTAGATAATTACTAATAATTTTACGGATTCCATAGGTATTTTTGTATAAATTAAACATAGAACATATAGATGGGTTACTGTATGATGTTCTAATTACTGCATAAATAATTCAACTGAATTGAATTGTTGAAATTGTTTCGCAGTTTCATGTTTTAAAGTATAATCAATAACATCTGTACATACTGTTAAGCAATGACTTATGTTCACTGTTCTATGATCAATTTAGTGGTAGACTTTTACACTAAGTTTAACTTTGTCAAACATTAGACTATACATCAGCTCTGTTTTCAATCTAACTGTACAATGGAGCCATAATCAAGAACTGAACATTATTTTACTAAAACTAGTAATTTATTTCACGCTAATTTTTTTATTGAGTTAGTTATGTCGTGACTCGTCACTAATATTTGATAAGACATAATTACAGTACTAATATCACGAAGATTATAATATGGAGACATGAGCCGCATGAAAATGTAAAATTATAGTACATAGTTGAAAAACAAGACATTACTTTCCTCTCTTGCAAAACCCAGAGCATATTAATCAATGATTGAACAGAGATTAGCTGGACTAGAATGACCAGTTGTAGATTTTACAATGATCAAAGCAATTATAAGACATATACAGTTGGACAGTTACATTACAACTTACTCTACTATATAACAGATCAGTAGTGTTGACGTATAACTTAGTACCGACTAACACCTCGATATAGTACAGTAATATATACATATATACACACATACATACAAAACGGAACAGAGCAGATTATAAAACACATACAGCTCGGAGAATTTATGAGACCCACAATGAAGGTACACTCTTCCAACCGGACGGAGCTGGAGGATGCGATACTACTGTCTAACTTGCATGCAAAGCAATCAGTGAGATGAAAAGAGAAGTAGATATATGCATTCCAGAGAGTACTAGTAACACACAGTAAACACAGTCAAGAGTAGGTTCCAGTAATACAGTAATTGTAGAATGCAGGACTCTCTTGCCAGATCTATAATTACATCTAAGTATGTGACCCCATTGTAAAAGAAGTTCATTGATTTAAAACAGTATTACAATAATTCAAATAGAAGCACTTATGATTATGCTTACTTAAATATAATTATAATACTATAAATAAACAAGATATTATATATTTGAAAATATTTGTCTGTAAATATAGGAAAATATAACTAAACCAGTAATTTGTATTAAATTGTTCACTATTTCACTATAACTTAATAAATTGATTACGTTTTATTAATATCAAAGTACAGACACACATAGTATTATGTTGCATATAGTCATACGGGTGGTAGGTCTCCTACAACAAAGGACGATTATTATGCAGTAAATAATATTATATATTATTATAGTAAGTAATAAAAGAGCCACCATAATGTACAATATACTCCTTTTAAATGTTAAGAACTTTAACAACAGCATAATAAAGTTTGAAAGTTAATTGCGTGAAAATAATTATTTAATAAAAGGTAGAATAATAAAAAATTAAAATTGTCTTTAATATATCCCACAAGAAATACTTTAATTATTTAAACTATATAATTAATGCACAAACAACGTTTCTATATTATTATTTTAAATTAGTACAATCGTTTAATTACGTAGGTAATAATAAAATAATAGCTTGTACTTATTTAATATACGAAACTGACTTGAACAAGAAAGAAATGGTCTTTTTGGTCAATCAGACCAGATGTTTATATTAATACCGATGAACTTAGCATATGATTGGTAGAGCCTTAGTAAATAATATTTTATAACTTAACGTTTACTAATAAGTATTAGCATAAACATCTACTACTATAAAAATAAAATGATAAACATCTCTCAAGGACAGCCGACAATTAAACCACACAGTTGAAATCAGAAACTATCAATATCAGCTGTCGTCTTCAAACTGAAACAATCTTTGATTGCCTCTCAAATCTCGTTGAAACACATCTACAGCTTGTAAAAAAATGTCAGATTTAAGGGATTAATAAAGGACCTAAAGTAAACTATACTTCATCGGCATAAAAAAATAGTGTGTTGCCTTTATCCGGCAAAACAAATGAATTAGAACCATACAAGTACAGATGAAAAAGCAATATTAATTAACTTTGCCTATATAAATAAAATTTAAATATTTGGCACGCTATATTAACATAACTGGATTGACTACATATTATGCACGTCAAATAATTAACACTTAATGATTACTACAACCAATCAACGTATTGTTGTGTATGACTAACCATTTTAAAATTAACATTATATAAAATAAAATAATAATATAAGCTTAAGTAATAAAATAACCGCAAAACTTAGATATTAAAAGCTGCACTTTTGTTGTTGTTAATAGCTATTTTGAGCGGAATAGCCAACCACAAAAATGATATATTTTCTACACATGGAATTTATTCGCTTGCTGACATTATTAGCTTAAAGTGTAGTTTTCTGAGAATTACAAGAATGTAGACAAAAGCTCATCAATAACAACATCAGCAGCATATTAGAGTAGACAGGGAATAAGTTGCAGTTTGCCCCGGAACTAACAACCAAATAACGTCGAACAAAATTAGAACATAATAAATCATTAGACACATAAAATATGTATATACACACCACTGCTATGAAGGTGATATATAATACCATACACACCATATAATTGCAGTAAATGAATATAAGTATGTACCGCAAGGAATGTGGTCTATAAATACAGATCATAAAACTAATGAGAGCATTCAAGGAGGGATATTATAGACTTGTAATAATGTTGTTCCTCCTCCAAGTCACTGGATTCACGATATCACTATAACTAAATTATACATTATATAAAAATAAATAAGAAAAAAAGCACACAAAGGCCGTTAAGTATAACAAGTTAGCGTCACCTATTTCCCTCATACTTGCTGAATAATTAAATTTAAACTATTCACATAAATTGTTACAGATAAGTATCTATGTGTATTCGCAAGAAGGATTTATTGAAATGAAAAAAATTAATAATATTTAATTTTGGAAGATGGTTCCACAGATATTTGGCAAACGGCAATAAATCAGATGTTTCACGCAGTTACGCAAGAATCACGGAATTCAAAGGTGTCGAATCCGTGCTTCTAGATAATCAGTGGAGTTGACTATTTTAATTTTGATGTATAGTATACTTTCAAACGTAAAGATTTCCACAGCCACTAGTTACAACAGGTCAGATCCTGTAACCTGGCTGGCCACTCAATGGATTGGGTCCAACAGCTCTTTTACAGTTGAATTCCGACTCACACAGGTACTTACAACAGTCAAAGACCGAATATATTATATTCTTATCAAAGAAAGCTTCCTCGTCAGAAAACTCAAACCCAAAATCAATTTCGCCATGTTATTACTTAACTAAAACAATAATATAGACAATGTAAAATCTCCGTTATCTTTTCTCGACCGGTTTTGTGTTTTAATAAATTAGTCTGTATTTTTGTTTATTATTACCTATCAGTTTAATTATTATTTTTACAGCTGACTTTCGTTCGAAACATTCACTGTTAGCTAAGTATACAATTTCATTTATTTCGATCTTTATGGTATGTTTTACAGAGAGTAGTTTATGAATTTATTCTTTTATTTAATTTGTACATAGTATAACAATACATATATCCAGTAATTTAATTATAATTAAAACCACATAAGAGTTCAAATATGAGCCAGACAATACTATCATCGGTAAAACTTACATTATCCCAGAGTTTCTTGGCCAACCGGTCAATATGTGTCAACTCAAGGTCCGGATTGTTCCTCTCAAGACGCAACAGTTCGGGCATCGTTTCGTAGACCTCGTCGAACACGTCACAGACACGAAATGGCGGTCCACGTGCCTCAATAAACGGATCAAAGGACATGCAGGTGAGCAGGCGCTGAACAAAATCCTCTCCCGAGAATCCGCGCAACAGAAGAAAGTTTTCCTTGGAATACAAGAGAAACAGAGGTTGCCACTATGACACATGCTATTCACATACCTAGTTTCACATATTTATATACATAAGCTTATACTATACTAGGGTGACCTTAAAAAATATTATTATTAAATTAAAGTTTACAAATATAATTATCAACATAACAAAATGGGTAAGAAAATGTATAACAAACTTACTATAGTAGAATGTAATAATTGATAAATCAACATAAATTATATTTGAACTTACTGCAGAAGTATTCCATTCCAGTTATTTTAATAAATTAATACATTTTAAATAGTTAAATATTATTAAAATTATATATTTTTAATTAAAATTAAATAACTCGAACCTAGCACTTCAAATTTCATTTGTTAAGATAAAATTAAAATAAACACATTACAAACAGAAATACAATAACCTTAATAACAAGTTCAACACGTCAACACTAAATAATTGCACTAATCAAGAAAAAGGGTTCGCTTGGTGCATAATATAAACACACCTTATTGAAGTGAATAACAAGCTTGGGGTGTATCCGAGAAATGAACAGACAAAATCGATAGCCGTGAAAAAGCTGTGCAAAGAGACGGACAAAGACGGCTCGAAGTCGTTTGTCCTGCCAGGCTGGATCGGGTGCAGGAACACTTTCCCCTGAGTACACATCGTCAGCAGTGAGCAGATCTGGGTTCAGAATCTGGTGAGAGGGGTAGGTCGAGAGAAAGATGCAGGCTTCTTGATTGCCAACTGATGAAGCAACTTTCTTCTGCTAGCTTTAAAATAAACAGTTCAATGTGCCGAGCGAGTAAAGTTTTGAATTATTTAATGAGACTTTCTTCATCAATATCGCCACTTCTACTCCATTTAACACTTCAATATCTATAGTTAAAGAGGGGTAAAACAAGGTAGGTGCTCCTACTCCCTAAAACAAGGTACTCCTACTCCCTAAAACAAGGTGCTTTTACTCCCTAAAACAAGATACTTCTGCTCCCTAAAACAAGGCATTCCTACCCCCTAAAACAAGGTACTACTACTCCCTAAAACAAGGCATTCATACTCCCTAAAACAAGCTACTCCTACACCCTAAAAAAAGGCATACCACC
>JAUZND010065515.1:0-17638 GCA_034780555.1 Coelogynopora nodosa | reverse complement strand
TTATTTTACTAATTTTAATGAATACTTTCAGTAAACTTACCTATTTTCACTTTTTTGTAATACAAAAATTATATTCTAATCAGTAAAATATGTAACACACGTTGTACAATATTTAACTTTTTATTTTAATATTAACTATATGTAATTTATATATAAATTGATTGAATGGCCTTTGCTAGCGAAGTCCTATTTTAGGCTGTGCCAGTCCTTGAGTAGAGCCGTCCTTGCGTCTGTCTGAAGAGTTGAGAGCATACTGTTTGTAACTGCAGTTCATAATAATAATATGGGTTGACTGCAGTAGCCAGACATTACATTATTAGATAATGTAGATATACAACTCGCTCTACTCAGTGGTACTGTTTTATTTTCAGTGAATTATGACTCACCGCTAAGTTGGTGAAGAGGGAGAAGAACTACACAACAAATTAGGTCGATACCGCTCAAATCTTTATTTTCTATTGATAAAGACATTTTACGTGTCTTAAGTTAATGCCTTATTTGCACAATTTTTCACGTTGATTTAATTAATTTTTACCAATTTAAATATGCTAACATAACTATATGCTAACTTTTGATTTTTTTAATAAATTAATTATTTTAATGGTGTTAAATGAGTATCTATAATGCGTAAATAATTTATTAATCATCGTAAATTGTAAAATCGAGCAATTATTTATAAATGATAATGATTATGTTAATGTACGATAATAATTATGCCTTACTTCACATGTGCTTCCTTTAAATTACTTTAAATTTGATCAATTACCATTGATATCTAAAATTAGTATTAATATTTTATATGTTTATTCTTTTTTGTCGCTGGATTTGTTTTATTAATTTTAATTGAAGAGCCACATCTTTTGAAAAATAAATCGTTTGAATATAATCACTGTCTTCTTTAGAGTATGAACGCAAACTCCATATTCTGTTGCTTGCTTACAATAATACACTTTTTTGTTTATTAAAATATTATTAAATATTTGCAATTAATAATTTCTAATTATTTATTCTTTCTCATTTTCTAATTTACTAATTTATTCACTAATCATTTTAATTCTTCTGTTTAATTAAAAATATATATTATCGTGTAAATGTCAACTACAGACATGCCCGGCTTCTATTTAAGGGTACCGTGAGGTATATCCAGACACAAACTATAAATTTCATTGTGCACGTCTCAAACATTAATTTTTATTAAAGCAAAATTTGGCTTCTCAAAAGTTTTATAATGTAGTCATTATTTTTCGTCCAACTTAACAATTTCTTTAATAAATCCGGCCTGCACATATCCTGCAGAAATCAAGCAAAAATGATTCCAAGACCTGCAAAAACCTGTCGATGGAAGATGTCAAGAGAATTAGCTTCGACAAAGCGTGCGAACGTGCTTCTATGTGACGAACAGCAAAATAAAATGGCTGAAAAAAAGAGACATGCTCGAGAACTATTGGAAAAAGAATCAGACCGGAAGCGATTGTGCCTGCAGTTGAAGCAACTTGATGTTGAGATATCATCATTGAAAATGAATTAACTTGTGTTCTTGTTCTGAACTAAGAATTTATATTATTAATTATAACACTATCGACAACGTTTCAACTATAAATCATTTTCATCAGATCATTATCCTGTAAAAATTATGCAAAAACCTGCAAAACATTATGACAAAATGGTCGACATCCTGAAAATATTGTATTCATAATTTTTTCTTAGTGTGAAAAGGTGCAAGTTGCTAAGTTCGAAATATATTATAATTAATATTTTATGTAGAATTTTACTCGACTGAACTACATTTTTGCATTAATATTTATACTACTAGTAGTAGTCTGGTTATAATATTATGTAAAAGTTTTGTAAACTAAACATTTTAAGCTCTAGGTATATTACAATAGTTGGACGTTCTAAATTAATACTTATTTTGTTTACTACCTGCTTAAAAGTGTGTCAAATAGAATAGAAAGTTCAGACAAATATTGATAACAAATGAGAAAGAAGATTATAATAAATGAATAAATTATACACAATGGCGGCAAGCATGGCGAATAAAACATTAGAAGGGCTGGACGATCAATTTATATATTTAAATAACTCCTACAACTACTACATAAAATAATTCGTTCCAAATAATGAATAATTTTGGTTGACATATTTTTTTAATAAAAAAATTAAATGTAAATATGAATTATATATAATATAAATGACTCTCAGATATTAAGAAATATATAAAAGTACATTTTTTTTATCGTTGCTATGGGAAAAGTTACTAGAATGGTTTTTTTTATTATCTAATCGAATTTCTGTTGTAATTAACAAATTGATTTTAAAATTAATTTAAATCTAAATGAAAAATCCTCTAGAATGACATTCTCAGTGTGCGAATTTATTTATTTTACTTTTTATCATCATAATATTTGAAATAAAGTTAATATTTAGTATATCAATTATAAAATATTCATAGATGTAACAAACAAGCCATTTTTGTTTGTGTCTATAGTTAGTAGGTATCGGATAAAACCCCTAAAAATCCACTGAAAGTTGATAACGTACTATACAATAGACATGGAAGAAAAAATAAGAAATACATCACGAAACCGACTAAACTAAAGAAACAACAACACACAATCCAAAAGCAACCGATGTATATTATGTAAGAAGTGTAAACATATTATGTTTAATTTCTATAATTTGTACATGATTTGTGTTAAATAATTTTTTTTCTGCAAATGCTCCTTTAACGAGATAAAATAATTCTTTCTAGACACATTAAGTATTTAATTTCACTTACGCGTTTTTTACTTGACTTTAGATTATAAATTGCTAATAATTGTGAGTTTAAAAAACCTTATTTCTGTTATGGTGGAATACGTGTTATAAAGTTATTTTGTGTTATATATTTGTATTATTAATTAAGAAAATTTAAAACACAACTTAAATAATTAAAATCTATTCTGACCTTATTTCCATATATTTGGTTTTTCCATACATTGTAATGTTGCTAGTTTCTATTGAAAATTCGATATCTGTGGTTGTTAGTAATTCTCAGGAATGAGACCTGAAGTGACTGGTGTATATAGTATTAATCTGTGTGTTGTTCACAGGCACGCTCTACATGCTGAAAGACAAGGCGGTGCACAACATGGTGATGCGGCTGGTCGGAAATGAGCCCTACGGTCGCTTTATCTTCCTCGAGGACAACTGGCAGTCAATAATCTCCAGGTAAATTCTATATTTTTACTCGTATCAGTTGCAAAAATCAAACGGCAGATTGTCATGTATAGTTGAAAACTGGACCGGACGAGTAAACTTTGGAAATTGCCTACCCGCCAATTTTTTTGGATGGATAGCTATTAATTTGAAGGATTTTTTATGAAAGGCAGGCAAAATGGCGTACAAGTGACCTGGCTAGAGAATTTTTGTTTCTCCTCAAAACGTATGAAAAATGGATAGTTAATTTGTTTTCTAGTATGCTTTATTTCTACCTGCACGCCTTATTTTTTTAATTTGTTGTACTATAATTTTTGTCGTCCTGCAAAATATGTTTATTAGTGCTTAAATAATTGTGACCACTTATAAATCGTTTTTCGCTCTGTCTCTCTGCCCTTAAAAGCCTATATTAATTCTGAATTTTGCTGTATGGAATGTTTACCTCCAGTTCCGGTTACGTGGACTGCCTACGCAAAACCTACGAGCACAGCCAGGGACGGAACTTTTTTACCATAGGCGCCTTTGTTATGGTGTGTCGTGAGGACCACAGCATAGCCCGGTGCGTTATTTTCGACGTTATCAAGTGCCAGTTGGAACAGAAGGTTTTCTTCCTAGACATGGATAGAGCGGAGGTGTTCGTTGAGATGCACCCGCTGCTACAGAGCAGGAAGGTGCGCTGTTTATATCCCGCCCATCAAAAGTAAGTTGTGTACGGTAATTTGGTTTTTTGCTTGACTTGACTTGTTGTTTGATCTTCTACACTATTAGCGGAGAGTATCGGGTTTATAATTTAGTTGCAAGTATTTAAATTTACAATCTACGAACTGTGTCGTATAAAAGTCAATATTGTAAGGGTATGTTTTCATCTTTTATTAAATGGGTAGTATTATTTTTATAATATTTTATATAATATTATCACTATAATTATTCCTAGGAGACCCTGAAATAAATATTCTTTTGTACATGGGATTGTATATGTGTGATTGTGATATATATGTGTGAGTGTGATGTATATATGTGATTGTATATGTGATAGATACATACCCATTTCAAAAAACTTCTAAATCCACAGACATTTTAAATTTTTTAATTGTATAGGTAAAATATACAACTTAAAACGATAAATAGATTATAACTAACTATAGATTTAGAATTTAAAAGTAAAAATGAGGACACGTGTAATAATAATGTAGTAATGTTTGACGAATCCCTCAACAAGATTTCTCAAAAGTGTTAGATGGACCTCCTTATAAGATTCCGGAACGACAAACTAAATCTAATGATCAAGCGCTATTTCGGTTCCGTATTTTTACGATGTAATGTATTTTGTGAGTTATTAGAATCTGTGGGATTTTTAGAAAGATTATATCAGTTAGTATGGATGGCAAAAGAATTTTGTAACCGAACAAAGCAAGTAAAAAACCGCTCTATTGAAGAAGTTGCGTGAAGAAGCGCGATCAGCAGAATTTTTCAAATCTTGTTAAAACAGTGCAAAACTCTGGAGAGTGTTGCTTGACTTAATGACTATACGTGTATCGATCCTTATCATCTATCACTATAATCCGAGCGATTGGTGGGTGAAGTCGTACAATCCAAAAATTCCATACATCCTGTTTGTTTGATTTAATGCTCAATTTTCAAATGTTAGACTGTTTAACATAATCTTAAATACCATGTTACTATGTGTGCTTCTAGGGATATTTTAATTGAGAGTAATATTGTATACTAAGATGTATAAGGTCATGTTAAAAATGACTGTATAATTAAAAATATTTTATTTATTGTGTTGTAATTATTTGTCGCGAGTGTGTACCACTACCTGTAACACAAACAACGCTGTCCATAAATTTTCCTCTGTGTTATTACGTGATTTGTTTTGTTTGTTTTATCCTGCTAACGTTTATTAGTTGTTTTCTTGTAAGTAACTTGGCCCACTATTTGTCTAATTTTATAAATGTTTAGCTTCAGCTACTCCTTATTAGATGACTGCCGACTTGCACAAGAGATATGTATATTTTTTAATACATTAATTTATTATTTGGATTTGTAATAGTAATAATATAGCATTAATAAACTATTTTACTGCATGAAAATACTATTATGATGTCCAATTTACCGCTTTTTTCGTGTTACGCGGCTACCTTTTTATTAGCCCGATAGTGTTTACTATTTCATAACACGTATTCGATTTTTTAAACTTTTAATACATTTTTTACTGCTAATAATTATGGGAAACATCATTCTGCCTCTCAATACCTAGTAACTAGTAACCATGTCCAATTTTCGATTTCGAACGAAAATGATCATTAAAAACTAGATAAATCAGATTATGAAAGTTACTAGATATAATTAATTCACTTACACTACTACATTGTAATAAATAAATGATCATATCATCAATATCTATTGACGTCAGAATTTGTAATAATTTAATATACACTATTTCCTCCATGGAAGTCAGTTAAGGTTTCAAGGAGTTAATAATATATATTGACCTGTTTAGAATGATGTACGTACAGACTCCACATTAAGAATAAAAAAGTACAATAACGTGCTGTCCAGATCTTCCTACCGAGGAATATGCTTCAGTAGTATATTTGAAAAGTTTCATTTCTTTTTTCTTTTCTAGTACTCCACATTATCCTACTAGCATGTGTTATTTATTTAATAATTAAATATTTATCAGTCTAATGTATGGTATCTTTTTTATTATCACTTTTTACTAAACTGCACTATCTGTTAGCGTCTGATTTTAACTATTAGCGTTAAATAAACATTTCCACTGCTTTGACTTTGTAGTTATTATCTAGCAACTCTCCAAAGGTAAGTAAAATTTTTATGATTTGACATTGAGACAATTAATAGTTAAAATAAGGTAGGGAATAGTCTATATTTGTTGTATTTTATTAATATTTTAGTCCACAATATTGTTCTGCTTCATTGATTTCAGCTTCTAACTGAACTCAGTTTCTGCGTGGTTCAACTATTGTACCTGTTTAATTATCTTATGTTGTTCGACCCTTTTCGTATGGCACCTACAGTGTGGTTGTATAATAATACAAATATACAAATTTAGAATGATTTATTTTTATTGACAGTGTTAATAGTATAAATACCTACGTTTATTATATAATATATAGTTATATTTTTGTCAAATGAGATTTACATTTTTGGTCAACTTATTATTGGTTTGTTTATTTAATAAATGGGCTAAATATTAAACTGATTTGAATTTCTTTAATTTTTATGTACGTCAACTGAATTAACGTGTCAGTTTGATGCATGAAATCCAATATAGCCTTCTGAATAATTCACAAACTGGGAAGTGTATGTAATAATTTAGCGAACTATTGTTTTAGAGATGTTTATGAAATGTCATTATTTGTACATTATTTATATACTACATAATATGATTATATTGTGATAATCAACAATGACTAAGTTCGAATGTATTTTTTAATATTAAAAAAATCAAATTGATTAATTATCATATTCATCTTGCTTATATAACATTTTATTGTTAATAACAATATTATGTAGTCAATACAATTCAAAATAATTCTATAATCGGTTGTTGATGGTTATTTTCTGTGCATGTGTAGATTGTGATTGGAGAATATTTAATGTAGGTGCTGTATACTGATCCAGAATTGCAAAACTAGACAATAAATTAACATAATATATAAAAAGTTAGAAGTACTTTATTGGATTGTAGTACACAACATTTTATGCTTTAATGATAAAATGTATTCATAATATGCAGTTTTTTGCATTTTTAGTCAAGCTATTTTAAGGTTAATGTGTTGATTAATTTGTTAATTTTATTCATATTTTTGCAATAATATTTTATGCTCAAAATCTAATATGCCTGAAATTATTATTCTCTCGATTTCGTTATATTTCTTCTGCATAATTATATATTAACAAAAAGAAAGCATCACCATAATCGATATGCATACTCTGCTGTCTGGCAACGTTTACTATCGATTATAATCGTCGTGCAGGTACCCCCTGTCGGTGCACTTTATCTGCGTCACCGATACAACGGGACGTCGTGAACTCCACTCCGAGTCGGACACAGTTACCAAGTTGCACTCTCATCTGCCCCACGACACGCCGCCCCAGCGCACCTTTCTGGTGGGAATGGGCCGGTGTATTGCACATGTCATCTCAGTGAGCGAGGGCAGGGGGCGCAATCTACCCGAGTATCGGGTGACCCTGAGCACGGAGACTGGCTGGTCCTCGGATGAACTCTGGTCGACGGGGGCTGCTGGGGGAAGGCTGGTGCAGCCGGTGTCGGTCAGATCTCAGGTATACTGTTGTGATGGTTGATATCTTCAGGGTTATATATTATGTCATTGGTTTTTTCCGTTTTATGGGAATGGTAATTTTTATTGGTTTTATAGTATTAGTTAATACTTTTAATATTATTTACAAAAATTTGCATTATTCAAATTCCTATTCTTTTTACCTTTTGACTTGTGTTTAATTAAGGTCGGTAAAATCGGTTAAGACATTTCGCAAAAGTAGATACCATAGATAATTATATAATATAGTATGAACTATTCTAGTATCGTAAAATCTGTAATCTCCTTGATTTGATTTAATTAGGCGATTTGTCATTATATAATTTAATTATAATTAGGTGTGTACAACACTTTACAAGTACTTTGCGGTTGTGAATTACTTTACCTACCTAAGTACCAAAGTCCATTGTTTAGTCATTTTTATTATAAATATCAATTGTTACTTGTGTTTTCTTTATGATCCGGTCTGTCCCCAATTATTATTCTGCTCTTTTGGATTTGACAGACTGTCTTTTATATCCACAGGTTTGACTTTCCATCTTATCACTCTAGGCTTGTTTTACAATAGAGTACAAGTTATATGTTTGGATTGTTAACATTTGATATAATAATATTTTTGGTTTGATGATAACTCATTCCTTTTGTTTGACCTCTCTAGAGTTTAGTCATAAATATCACTTTTCCCTTTAAACCATCCTGATATTATTATGAAATGTTGTTTCTCATTTGAGTCGCATTGATAATTTATGGTTCTTCTTTTTTATTTATTTTGTGGAGGTGTTGAGGATTTGAATAAAATGTGTTCATTTACTATTTTACATGACAACTACCATGTTACCACTATTGTTGCAAAGTGTGCCTATCTAGCTAATAGGCACACATCTGGTAGGTACACAATATGTTATATTCGGTACTATATATTATTGTATAGGTTATTATACGATTTTATAATATAATGAATCATTTATTCAATCACAGCGTTATTATTTTATTGTAGAGTGAAACATTATCAAACAAATAATAATAGACGATGATAAATAAAGACAAGTAATGTTTACTAAGACGCAATTATAGACGAAATTTTCTTCAGGAATAGCGTTTTATTTTATTGAAAGATAGATAAAAATATGCAAAATATGATCAAATGTAATGATACAACAAAAAATGGCATTCTCAAGGTTATTTTATAGTCAATTTGGTTCAACCTCACTTGTTGGGGTAACCAGGTCGACTAGACTACATAACAACATCCCCAATATCACTTCTGTCCTGTCCAGGACCAACACTCGAACTGCAGCAGCAGTGCTCGTCAGGAGAACAGCTCCATTCCGGACCGTCACCAGGATGAGCATCATCGGGAAGAAAATATTGTCGTGGACAGGTGTCCGGGCCCCGCGGGAGACGACCCCGCACTGGCCAAAGGGGCAGCGGGAGAAAAGGACGGAGAGGAGTGGAATGAAACGAAAGAGGAGTTGACGGGAGAGGGGGGCGCCGCGTCTCAGGTGGGTCTGTCTCACTTTTCCTTCCATTTTATTTGTGTCACACATCTCGTGAATTGTAGTTTTAAGATCACAGTCACTTTTCAATTTTAAGAAAATATATCTTGTAAAAAATCTAACATTTGGATATTATGGGCTTTCTGTTTTTATCTTATGTGCAAATAATGTTTTACTTTTATTATTAGTTTCTGGTATTGATATACATTTTTCTGCTAGTGTAACAAAGTCCTATTATTGTTTGTGTGCTGTAAACCTATTTCTTAATTTATTTTCTATATTCTCAAAATTACGTGTTATACCTATAACTTTTTAAGTAAAAATACTACCAGATAGCTTCTTTTTTATAAAATAAATAAGTTATATATGCAAACTATTTTTTTCTAATAGTTATTTTATATGTTTTTGTCATATATTCAGGGTAGCCACAGGTCCTTTAAAGTCATTTTTTGGTCTCGTTTCTTTAAGGTCCTTTTTTATGAATATAGAATAGGTCCTTTAACAAAAAAATATTATAATTTTTTTTAACCAATTTTAGTTTTTAAGGCTTTTAACACGTCCAGGGCCAGTACATGACATTTAACTGCCTGGTGAATTAATTATTGTGTCATGAACTAATTCTGTCATTAAAGCACCGCCCTAAAATTCTGTACGAACCCTGTATGCATGATATAACAAATTGATTACGACTAAAAATGTGTATTAAAAAGGTTCTTTAAAATCATTTCAGGTCCTTTAAGGACTAGGCAAATTCCTGTGGCTACCTCGTATATTACCAAAACGTTAGTTGACAAATCTACCTACTTATACATTCACATTTATGAAAATGATATAAATTCTTTATGAATTATTTTACCACTTTCTCACTTATCTTAATTTATTTGTGTTGATATCTCTAGGAAACATATTAAGAATTTTCGCTTTCACAATAAATAATAATAAGTTAGGATAATAGTAAGATATATAAAAAATTAATCCTTATTAGGGAGAAAATAATGTGATAAAATACTACAAAAAATATAATTGATTAAAATTTTGCAAAAGACTGGGGCGTCATTAAAGTCACATGGAAATATTTTTTCTTCTATTTAAAAATAGACTTTAAAATAATTTTTTTTTAAATATGTTATATATTTTTTGTATTAATAATTGGTTATGTTAGTTTGATATGATTTTAGGAATTTAGTAAAACTACTATTTTAAATATTAATACAATTAAAATCAAATGTTACAGAAATTAGTACTATTTTCGATAAACTTATTGGAATTTGGTTTCATTGTACTGCGAAGCCAGCAATAATATTTTATTTATTATATTATATATAACATTATATTTGTTATAAACTATATATACACACTTTTTTATTATTCAAAATATCTATGTGCTATCAACGAAATTAAAACATTCGCTTAAACAAGTGTTAAAAAAGATTTAGTGATAAGAATAAATGAGTAGTCATAAATTCGACATTTTGTCGCTATTTATTTTTATAATTATGTAAGAACATTTTTATTTTCTAAACTTTTACGGACAGAATACCACTGTATAGTATGGTTGAAAAATTGAAAAAAAACAGCAGGTCTACAGATAGCTGTCAGTATTTACTTTGAAGCCTTGTATACTACTTTATATGTAATATATTTGTGATTAGGAGCCGTGAAAAATGAGGGCTGTGTCTCTATAATTTTTAATTATAAAGGAGAGAATATGTTTTATGAAAAGGATGTTGTTATTTATGTATCTGACCTTCTTCCTCCATCTGCCAGCCCCCTCGCAAGCTGAACCTGGCCATCCCCGCTCCAGTGGAGTTGAACACCAGCTGGGGCCCCGAAGACCCGGCCAACGCGGAGTGGTGTGACCTGCCGCAGACATCGCCTTACATCGACTGGAACCAGCTAGTCCCCGAGAGCCCCAGTATTGAGGAGGGGGGTGAATGGCCGTCTTCTTCTGCTATGAACCCCACCGATTACGCTGGCCCTCCCCCCGCCGCCACCGCCTACAAGGCTCAGCAGCAGCAGATGGCGGGAAGACAGAATCCTAACTGGCCGATGCGTATCCTCAATGAGATTGTTTCAACTGATCAGCAACCGCATTATCAGGTGTGTTTGTATGTACACCAACTTTTCAGAAAGTAAGTTGGCCGACCATTAGATGTCTACCTCCTACTTCAGAAAAATATATAAGTTATGATCAGCAGTTAATTTATATAAAACAAAATCTGCAGGACTCATTTCTTCTTTAACATTATATAAAGTTGCTATATTTATTTCGACTGTGGCGTTTTTTTATTTCAGCTTTTACAGTTTGTCTTTATAGGAAATTTTGTATTTAAATTTTTCTGATAAACAAAAAAGAATACGTCATTTTTTATAAGACGCTCGGAATAATTAATTTGTTGGTCGCAAAAGAAACATTAGATTATATTTCAGAAATGAACAGAAATGTATTGTAGACATTATTGTAGACAGTATTGTAGACATTTTATCTGAATAAAATAGCGTCGATAAATATTTAAATAATCATTATTTAAATTAAATCGTCATTGAGTTAAACCGTCATGTACTTCGAAATATTGGCTAACTGATGTATTTACACAATATCGATTTTTCGTAATATTCTGGTTTTAGTATTAGAAAAAGAAAAGATGTTTTGTTAATGTGTTAAAACAAATCGGAGTCGCCTGAGTAGGCGGGTCAATGTGGAAATTGTTGTCATAATATATTTTAAAAAATTATTCGTAATATTCCACTTGCTTTTTTTCTATTTTGTTCTTTAGGCGCAATATCTGATTTGTGTTTAACCCATGCAATGTTGATTGGGTTCACCATCCTTATCTTGCTTCAAAACATTTATTATACAAGAAAAATATCAATTGAAAATCCTCTAGACCTCAATCGATAGATAGAGATGATTATAACGTAAACTTAATCCTGTACCTCAATCTCTGTACTGACAGGATCTATCAGCCCAATCAGCGGATCCACAATGGGACCGACAACGTCAACGGCCAGATGTGCATTTCGACCGTCAACAACAACATCAGACGTCACGATTCACCGATCTACCTAGGGGAGGAGGAGGAGGCAGATCGAATGGACGCAAGGGCAACTCTAAGAAGAAGAAGTAAGCACGTCCACCCACCTGGCCTGCCGCCTGCCTGACACCATGCATTTGTTTGATAGTCGGGGTTGGTTCTTAGGAGTACTGGATAATATTAAAAAGTCATAGAATTCCAAAATATATTCCTGGTTGATAGAATAGTTTTAGACATTTGTTTTAACTACGATTTTATTATTGGACGCTGTGGGTGTTAGACATAGTCAGGGTCTCTGCTTACCTGGTTACATTTTAATGGTAGGGTTCGTTCTAACGAAAAAGTAAAACAAAATTAATAAGCTATATTTTATTTGAAAATTATTAAAAAAAACTTGTTTCTTGATATTGGTTAGTATAGTTATTCGTTATGAATATTGTCGTAGGTCACAAAAATTATAATTTATTACAATTCTTTATGTTAGAGCTAATTAAGAAAATAATTTTACTATACAATATAAAAATGTATGAATTTTGTACGAATTAATACGACATTTTTTTCTAAAATAATTGCTAATTTTTTTGTATTCTCAAAATAATTACGCTGAACCTTCGCAATACTTGTGACTTGAAATGTTGCACCTCTCTAATGAAATTATTCACAAAGTAAAGTTGTTAAAAATATTACCACTCTGATCTAATTGTATTACAGGTCACTCATAAAGTAAGTACGTTCAGATATATATTATTTTGACCCTTCCCCCGTCTACACATGCGTACAGTACACATTATACTGATAAAGAGTAAAGTGAATATAATAAACAATCGTTATTCGGATTCCAGCTTATTTCGGTTTAAAAAATGTAGAATCTAGTTCAATTGAATAACACAATATGAATATAAAACAATTTAGGCTGTAGATTGAAAGTTGTAGATAACAAAAATATCAAAAGTACATACATTTTTTATACTGCCCCTTTATGGGTACTTTATGGATTGTCCCAAATTCTAATGGACCTATGTATATCAAGCACACCATCGCAGGGATCCAGTGTATTTCTCCAACTTCCTTATAAGGTAAAGAATGAGAATACTTTGTGGCTAATAAGTAGGAATTTATACATCAAGATAAGTTAATACAATAAATATTGAGTGTACTTTGTCACTTCACAACAGAACAGTCGGGATCCAACTCCACACTAGGGCTGCATTATCGACGTGTTCTGCAAGAATCGTTATAACTTGATATTTTAAGAAAATGAGTTTGTTATAATATATATTAATGCATATTGTAGGTAACTAAACCTGTCTTCAATTGCTTTACTTTATAATAAATGGATATCCATGTAAAAGTTTTTTGTATATAAATGCTAAACATTTTGGACGAATTAAGATACTGAAATTCTTGTGTGTGATGATTTCCTATATTATAAAAAATGGAGAATATTCGTCGTCACAGCTATGCCATGGCTATATTTTAAACAATTAAAAAAATAATTCACTTATGTTCCGTAGAAAAAGCAATTACTTAATATAGAATTGAATAATTTCTATTTCAAAGAAAGACGCATTTTGGAGAATACTGTTATTTGGTAATAATTTAGTAGAAATGTAGAACTGTGAGTGAGATCAGGGAACATATTAAACAATTCGATGATTTTCGAGATTCTTTGGTTTTTTAAAAATGCGATTTTGTATTTTAACAATATTCCTGTGTAAATGGAGTATATTAGCTTGTCTAAAAAATTTTCATTGTTTATATTGCTACGTTACAAGTGAAGTGAAAATAATTTCAGTACGTAATAACAGTAATACGGTAATTCTAGTAAACATAACATAAATCATTTTTTACGTAATTTCTACATTTATATTTATAATGATTCAGGTGACCTGAATGGTCTGTTTGTATCAATGTTTTATCAAATATAATGTACACTAACCTATATTATGTTCAGCTTAGTTAGCTGAAAATATATTAAATTATACATTTATAAATGAGCTTCTACAGTTTTATCAAAATACGGTTTATTTTATTAAATTTCTTTATTTTTGTTCAATCTCACATAGCACCGGTGGTGGTCGTCGTAACGATCGTGACAGACCCAACAATTCCGATCCAAATCACTCGAAACGAACGTGAACAACTATTAAATTGTGCAACTTATTGGTGCAAAATACTCTCTCTCCCTCACATCATACATACTCATTGTTATCCTTTATCACGTTCAATTATAGATTATACTATCTATTTTACATTTTTAAGATTTGATTATTGTTATTAACAGAAATTGTTCTGATACAAGAAGACAATTATTTTGTGTCAACTAGATCTGTAATAATTATGTAGATTTATGAGTCTCACATATGTAATTACATTTATTTTGGTATTAATATTTAAACGTTATTCTTGTTTAAATTTGTCTTTTTCTTGTGGTGTCAGTGTTTTATGGGGGTATTAAATTAATGGTAGAAATGGTGATAGTACCCACAACGATAAATAAAGGCAAAGCTAGTGCGGAAGTAGGCAAGTTTATTTAGTGCTATTATGCCACAACTTAATACGGCATGTTTTGTATGGAGCAGGTTAGTAAATGACGTTATTAATAATGAAAAACTTCGATTTTTCTGCTTTAGTAAATAAATAAATGTTTTTCAGGTACGTTTCTTCAGAATATTGTGTTAGTTTCTATTCACATAGTATATATTCTGTTCACATCCTTGATTCAGTGATGTATAGAATAACTATATTTAAATTGTACTCAACTCATTTTATTGAACCCTTTTCGAGCTTTCGTTCAAGCTCCAACACGTCACATTGAAGAAACTACCTCCTGATTTGAATGTGTTTTAATTAACATATACCTGAATTTGGTTAAAATACAGACAATTGATAAATTAAAAATTTTTTCCATTAAATGAATATCAATAAATATCAAAATACTATATCACGTAGTATTAGAAACAGCGAAAGTGTACTGAATCCAAATATTTGGACTTCATTATTGTCGTATTATTTGTAATATATTATTATTGTGATGGTTTGAATAATTGTCGATAATCATAAATATATCTGGTAGAAATGAGAAAATTTAAAATCTATTTATCCCATATTTTAATTTGGATAATGTTTTGAACGAAATCTTTAAAAATATATATGAAAACTAATTGAAAAAGTCATATCTGAATAGTTATGGATACATATTTGCTCCAAAACATAATATATATTTGAAATCGTATAAGAGATTGCTTCAAAATGCGCACTAGCGTAGTAATTGTAGTAAAATTAAGAACTACTAAATTTTAATCTAGATAATTATAAATCGGTTTATCAGTCGATTATTTTATAAAAATTCCTTCTAAATATTTCTAAAAATATGTTATCAATACAATATATGTTATACAGATGTGGCATATTATTTGAAAAAATGAAAATAAAGATTACTGGATTGGATTGATCTGCTACTAGAGTATGATATAAAGAACAAATGTGCAAAAAATTAAAACGTGTAAAAATAACACTTAAAATTAAAGAAATGTGTAAGTTTTAAAGATGGAATCATTTTAGATAATCTTTAAATTATTAGACAATTTAAAAAATACAATTCAGATTAATTCCTCCGAATGTAAAACCACTTATACGTAAAAGTAATAAAATTCATGTCAGTTGTAGCACTTAAAGTAAAAAAATTAACGTCGTCACTTGTAACATGTAAATTTAACAAAATTCTTGTCACTTGTAGCACGTAAAGTCACAATATTTATGTAACTTGTAACATATAAAGTTAACAAAATTCATGTCACTTGTAGCACATAAAGTCAAAAAATTCACGTCGTTACTTGAAACATGTAAATTTAACAAAATTCACGTCACTTGTAGCACGTAAAGTCACAAGATTTATGTAACTTGTAACATATAAAATTAATAAAATTCATGTCACTTTAGCACATAAAGTCAAAAAATTCACGTCGTCACTTGTAACATGTAAATTTCAGAAAAAATCATTTTACTTGTAACACGTAAATTTACTAAATTTCTTAACTCTGTTTCAGATTTCATAAATTTGGATCATTGCTTGTTAGTTTTATTTTTTGCTGTTTTTAAAAGCAATCAATTTAATTTGCAGATCTTCTATCTCGCCAGACAAACGTTTAAGAACCATGTTTTGAATAGCCAAAGCTCTATCGAGTGATGAGGTTTCCCCGCTGGTAGAGGTCCATTGATAGGAGGAGGATATTTGTAACACCCTATCTGCCATGGTTCCGCTGCTCGACAGGATAGTAGGCGCTTCTTTTAATACCGAACAGATTCCCGGTTCAACTCTAGTTCGATTCGATTTACCCGGTTTGAAAGAAGTTATCTTTACCTCGGAGGAAGTAATTAACGGTGGAAGCAGTCGAGGCTGTCGTTGATATGCTTTGTCTATGCGAATGTCTGTCTTCTTATAGGGTGTTTTGCGCTGCCACAAAGAGTAACCTGAATTTGCTGTAACACAACAATTAAAATTAATTTGATCACCAAAATGACCATTTTCTGTTGACGATAAATGAACTTTATTCATTAAGGTTTATATCGTTTGCATGAGTTGGCAATACTTCAAAATTTGCTAAAAATGGTGAGCGCTTTGATTTATAATGTATGAAACTTAAAGTATATATCCCATTTGTTTAGCCATGCGGAAGCTGGCTGTTCCTTTAGTTGAAAAAGTTTGCTTTTAAAAACCGGAACAAGCACCTTTGGGCTATTCATTTTATGACAGGAAGAGCTGAATACTTGCTGTCTAAAGGTATTATTATTTCTCACTGAAGCATTTGATGCTGTAACAATAACCGCCAATTCAAGTTAAGCAAAAAATCGTTATGTTGTATTAATAAATTTATCAAGAATATTATGCCGATTTCAATAAATTTACGTAAATATTTACCAATCTATAAAAATTATATATTACTGCAAAACATAAATATCTTTGCTATCTATAAGGCGGTTTCGATGAATATATATATATATATATATATATTGATGCGTTATGAATTATTGTATGTTAGACAAAATTGTCATTAAAAAATGCTATATAAAAAATAGTCCTGTTAAGCAATATATTATTATATATAAAAAATATTATTATTTACATGAAGGAAATTTTGTGTTATATATATCATATATAATGTTTAGTATAATTAATATGTATACATATATATATATAATATTTAATATCAGTATTTAAATATATATTAATTAACTAAATATATAATTTTTTTATTATAAGCAGTTAAGATTAACAGTTAATAAAGTATATTTAATAATAACATACAGAATTAATGTGTGGCGTTTATTATCAATAATGTTGATAATGAAAGCTTTCAAATAGGAAAATTTTCTTTTATTTTTAAAATAGTCATTATTCGATCTTAAAATTCTACAATCCTTACTTGGACAGATGATTTAAAAAAATAATTACTCGTCCTTGTTTATAAAAATTCTTGAAAATGTTGTTATACATATAGCGCATATGTGTGTTGTTCCCTAAAAGTCGTATTTCAGTAGCTGGGCTAGTGCTAGTGCCAGGGCTAAGACTAAAAAATGGACTAGTTAGCCCGGAGTGCCA
>JAUZND010065504.1:0-12558 GCA_034780555.1 Coelogynopora nodosa | reverse complement strand
CAAATAAATAGAAATTGTACCAAATATATCAATACAAATAAATAGAAATTGTACCAAATATATCAATACAAATAAATAGAAATTGTACCAAATATATCAATACAAATAAATTAGACAATAATAATAATGAAAAACATTAATATTGAGAAATAATGACAACACATATTGAATCATAATAACCATAAATAAAAAAACTATCTGCGCTTTAGACGACAATATTACCATTAATGTTGCATTTATTGCTTTATAATGTTTTATAAATAAATATTTCGCATATATTGTGAAATTATTATATGATATCACTATTTTAATCGCATTATATATAATATAAATCTTACAAAACTTTTTTTTAATTGAAAAAATGAAGGTGAATAATGTCCGGGATCCGACTCTAATTATGGGTTCTGATGACTTTTATCTTAAAGGTCATTTGCATTAGGTCACTTATAGGTCGAAATCAGATAATTTTAGCCTTTATACACACCTCCCGTTATAAATTGAATGAATAAATATATAATTATTCGTAACAAGTGGTCCTGCTCTTAAAAAACTGTACATTTAATTTCTTCTGGTTTGTACATATTCTGGTGGGCATCGATGTGAAGTGATGAGTTACAGTATATGTATAGTAGGTACCTATAGGTGGAGCAATTGTCTGGGGATCAGTTTCTTTTAATGCCTATTTTCAAACGATAAAAATAAATATCATTTTAACTGTTTCCATTGTACTATAATACCAAAGTTGTGAAAGCTATATAAGTTGTGAAATTAATCAATAAATATATCATATCTCTATTTTTTTATAAACATTAAATTAATGGTTATATTTCCACCTCTTGTGCGGATTATTTTTTTAGTTTATTGTTATTATTTTAGATAGAATTTTAATTAAATTTCTAGATTTATTTTTATAAAAAATATTATATTATGATAATAATAACAAATGAACAAAATAACAATCGCTAGAGGTGTAAATATAACACAAGAGTTGTCAATGTATTTGGTTTATAAATTAAATATTTTAAAATTAGTATTATACATTAATAGTTTCATTTTAAACAACATAATAGGCCACCCCACTGGTCTCCTTTAGGGTTTTACTTATGTATAGTAAGGGGATACATTTTTCGGAATCCGGTGGAAAAATCTATTTTAAAAGAAGTAATTTGTCCCGGAATCACTTGTATTAATGACCCCTTTTCTGTCTAAAATGATAAATGCAGATATGTAACCTTAACATAAGTGCCAGTTATATCATTCGTCTAGATTAATTATCCTTAATTTTGGATTAATAATATTATTGATTCTATATAGAGACAGTATGTTTCCTCCAAATAAAAAACGTTTAGCTATTGCGTATACTCATACGAATGAATTCTGGTATTTCGGTAGGCAACAGAACTAAAACTAATTCCTAATAACCCCCGCAAATTTGTCTAACTCTATTGTCTACAAAATCGGCTGAGAAAGTCTAAGTTAATCTCATTATTTAGATTCGCTTTATTACATATTTAGTCACTTTATATGTTATCCGAAAGTTTTTCTGTTTCATCCGCAGACATCTCACGTTATCCAAATATAAAATATAACATTCTAGTCGCTTATATAATAACAATATGCTCGCAATATCCTTCCTGCACCCACAGTGTAGATCGACAAACCAACTCGGATTAATATCCCTCTTGTGCTGATGACGCAATTGCCTGTGGTTGTATGCGCGCTGCGTGTTGCACTCCTAGGTACACATATTATACCATCTCAATAGTGATGTCACATATCGCTATCACAGCCATCACAATCATATTATATTCCGTCGACCACCGACCACACATGTAGAACCCGAACTTCCTATATGGGCTACGGGTCTGGGCTGACTCAAAGCAGAACAGAGATTAAGCAGTTGTATAATATGGACGGACGCCTGTGGCTAGATTTCGGTGATTTCTTCGTGATAAAAAATTAAATGGATACACAAATGAACATACTGTGACAGTTTTAAGCATGGATTTCTTCATATTTAAATTTGTAATTTCATAGTAACTTGTAATTAGGTGTGTAAGAAATGTAGAAAGCTTCAATCATGAAATCGTTAATTTTGGAAATGTTTTACTGAAAATTTATTGGAAGGAACTAGGTAAATGAATTAAAATTCATTTGAAATTTCGCAGCATGAGTTGAAATAATAAAATAATAATAGTTTTTTGATACAAAATAAGAAAAAAATAATCACTGAAAATCATATTATCACATTTTAAATTAAAATTTGGTAATAATTTTAGTTGATCTAATCAAGGGTAATAACGATAAACGTGACCTACTTTCGTTATCCTCAAGAAATCGATATAAACTGATGGAATTTCGACCATTCGGATCCCGGACATTTGATCATCCTAACTTTTTCAATTATTAATATGTGTTTAGATAGGTTTTTTAATATATTACCTGTTAAAGTAAAATGTTATCAATAATATGTTTAATAAAATTTAACTACATCTTTTATAAGGATACGATATATTTGTGATGATTATTTATTTATATAATTTTTTTAAATATAATTAATAGTTAAAATTTCGCCTATAACGCAGGTCATATGTTTAAATTATTCTTATTATTAGGTAATATTGTTACCATTATTTATCATTATTATTTTTTTTTAATTTTATAATTATTTTATTTTTATCTCCATCTATATTACATCATAAGCAAGTCCAATAGTTTTATAAGAACACCGGATACCTAAAAATATATGTACGTAAAGAATTAATTTCAAACTACATAATTATATTTAATTTTAATCAACATTAAATCTTAGCATTTTATTTGGATGACTTGATTGAATAAAAAAATTCTAATACATCATTTAAGATTAAAAAATGAATGTGAGCATATATTCGGTGAACAAATTGTCTGTCCACCTCTCCATTCAAAAAAATTAGTACGATATTTGCTTTCCAGATAATAGCCAGCAAGGCATTTGTTCTCATCATAAGATAATAAATGTATATCTTCGTTGGCTGGACAATTATAGTCACCCGAGATTTTTTTACCTGTAAATTGTCTCCCTGTTTAGGTGACCGCAGATGTAAAATTATGTTTTATAGGATCTTATAATAAAATCACATAATAAGATCTTATAACTAGATGTTAACACTAACGTTAAGTTGTGTAATTTCTAAAATACACTAGTAAACTATAACCGTACGGTAAAAGTGTAAAATAGGGGATAAAGCAACATATTGTCGACATTTTGAACAATGGCGAGAAAACATAGCTTCAGTGACTAATATGGTAATATGGATTATAAATTTGACTTATAAATTTGACTTTTGATTATAAAATTGACTTTAATCATACTTTACAATATATATTATATTAATATACAATAGTAACATATAAAATCAATAGTAATAATTATCTTGATATGCGGGTAAATGTATTTAAACTATTAGAAAATGAAAATAAAATTAAAAGAATGAGAAATAATGATAAATAAATATAAATAACATTTAGTATAAATAAATGTTTGGCTCTAGAAAGTTACATTTGAGGCAATTAGGCACTTATTTTATAAATTGTTACTTTTTCGCGTAACTATAAAAACAGGTTTGATTATTTAATAATAACACATATTATGGAAATATATCTTAAATATAGACATAAATGCTAAAAATGAAAAGCTTCGTGAATATAATTTTTTGAAGAAAAATTTATTTAAAATTTAGTCCTAAAAATTGAACATGTCAATATTTTAGCTAAAATGGTGAGTTGAAAATCTATGTTAAGTGGAACAAACGATTCATTTGATTCTCGATTTTAGAATTACAGACGACATCATTTGAGGCAATCAGTAAATTGATGTTTTCTGTAAAAAAACACAAATATTGCTGTTGACAAATGGTGGTTCCTCCAAAGTAAAAGTTCGGACAAATGCCCTCCAACCGAGAAAACTTTAAACTTCAAAAAAAATTGGTGGTTATTATACAATTAATCGCTAAATTAAATTTAACAAATTCAATAAAATGCAATTGATCCATTTATGAAATCTCATATTAAAGTCTAATTCAATATACTGGATTAAACATTGTATAATTATAATATATATGTATGAGGAATAAATAATATTTTATTTAGAGCGCTTTCGAATATTTAAATCAGTCCTTTTCAATCAAAAATTATTTAAAAACTATTTTTATACATGGAGAAATACAAAATATTATAAAATATTTAAATTTAAAAATTCAATTTAAAATAGGGATTATAATTAATTAACATTGTTTACATTATATGAGAAATATATATATATTACAACCAATAACATAAAAAAATTAAGAATTAAAATGCATGCCATTATAAAAGTGTTTTTCAAATTCACTGCATCATTTATTTGTGCCTGTTAGATCAAATGTCTTTAAAACTGAAATGTTAAAACCTTCCTGCTTAATTCAGTCTTCGATATTCCAACTTTCATTATGATCGAGTATAGTAATCTGTATGTCATTTTCAGAATGATCTGTTTCAATAAATTAAAATTTACCAATTCTTGCTGATTTTATAGCAGACTTATTATTTATATTCCTCAGACGGAGATTATGTTATTATTTTATATATATAATAATTATATATAACCCTGGTCTGTTATTTTGTCCGAAGAATTAAGCAATCTAAATATTAATTATTGAATAATATGGCAAATATAAGTAAATAATTTCATTAACCAGTCGCTCATTTAATTAATTAAAAGACTAAAAATAGATTAGCATAGATTATTGTCGAAAGTATCAATATATAGAATCAAAACTCAGATAATAATCTATTCAATTATATAGATATTCAATTTACATCACATACATCAGTAATGTATAATTATCTTGATTATAACACCAATTTAAAACTTAACTCAACTAGTTATTATTACAAAATTAAGCATTCGAGAAGATCTTACACCGTTTTTCGTACAATAAAGCTGGTGCATTACTTTAATTTCGTTACTTTGATTATTAATTTATAGATCTTGCTTATTGTCACCTTTGGTGTTGATAAATGGGCATATTATACGGTATTATACGAATTTAAATAAATAAATTAACATTTTTGAAAAATTGTAATTTTATAATAATAGGGAGTTTGAATAATTTGTAAATTTTCTAATATGGAATAATTCTTTTCATGGCTTTTGAATATACATAGAAATAGTAGAATATTCTTAATATGATTATCTCATATTGATTTGAACATGGGCTAGGTTAAGCACGATTCAACATTTATAATATTAATTAAGAATTTTATAATTGTGGATGAGATGGTAACCATAAATGATATAGAAGGGTGTCTATGATATACACAATTTAATGAGAAATAATGTAATTAAACTATATATAAAAATATACAATATATACTATTCAGATCATAAAAAATAACACAATTACAACTTTAAACATGTCACTTAATTTATAACTTAATAAACTTAAATATTAATAAATAAGCGCTTAAAGTCACAAAAACAAGTCAAGCAGTACTATATTATGTTATTATCAATATTAGAATTAAACCCATTAGATAGAATAGCTGCTAAATTTATTCTCACGGTGTGTCAATATTTACAATTATATTTGTGTTAAACTTAATGACCATCAATTTAAGGTATACTGTATTATATGAGTATTGCCAGGGGTAATTTACCAAATAATGCCAAGTTTCATGTTCCACAATTATTTTCCATTTAGCATTTTAATCCCCCCTACTTAGGGACCCATAAAGATTGTTAGCCGGGGCGTCATAACCCTAAATACACAGACGCTAATGGACTCCCTATTTGACTAAGATTAGAGAATGAGCCAGACGGAAGGACTTAATGATATTATCACAGGATGTACTACTCTCTATTGTAAGTAAAAGCGTATGGACTGTACTAAATTGCCCTCAGGGGGTGGCAGGGGCTGTGAAAGCACGTCGACTTCACCTACGCAGGCAAATGAATCGTCGCACAATTGGACAACAGCCGTACACCCGATTGCGTCATGAACCGACCAATCAGAGGGCAGTGAGCAGCTATAAAAGGAGACCTGAATCCGGACAGAAAGTCAAACTGAACACAAGAGGTAGCCTCCTCCTTCTCCGCCGTGGTCCCGTCTGCATAATGGACTGTCCAGTCTAGTTTATTATGCATATGTGCACTACGGAGGTGTTGGACCAGACTTCGGGACAATCCTCATCGCCTCATTCTTATTTGATTGTAGACTATAACGTGAGATATAAACATAATATATCTGGATGACCAGTGCGCATTTGTGTAGTCAACAGTGTGATAGCCTTCGGGGGTTTATTATGCAGATGTGCACATTGGTAAGACCAGATTAATCGACACGGAATTACATTTATTTATATAATAACCAAAGAGTTAGCACCTTCTGAAGGCAGTCCAGGTGTGGCTATGTCCCCCCCACCGGTAGAGTTGGTTCCAGCGGTACCGAAGACTGGTGCGTCCCCGGGTAGACTCCATCCCGCGGGCCACACACTGGGAGGTAGGGAGGATCCCTCCTGGGGGACTACCACTTCCTCTGGGTCGGGATATAAGAGCAGTGCCCCGGGTAGTTTGCCCTTGGAACAGTGGTGGATAAGCGCCAGGACCTGCAGTACGGTCACGGGGTTGTATGAACTGGGCTATTCAATACTGTTTTGGGTAGCATTAAATTTGATTTTTTTCTGTAGGTCTTATATGGAAATTTAATGCATTATATAAAAAACGGATTGCTACCTTGCCCCGTCTGGTCCCGTACCCCAGACGTGCTATGACGATCTTTCGGTCGGAGCAGATTGAGACATTGTGTTCGGTGAGGACATTCAAATCCGCGGCACGGGCATAATTGACGAAAACGTAGTCTGACTGTTGTAAGGGGGGACATAATATATTACAGTATTAATATAATCACATTACAGAACCTAAAACCTAATACTAATTTTAAACAAATTTATATTTCGATTGCTCAAGCTGTTCGTGACTGTCCATTTTATGTACTTTTAAAATGTTAGTTTTGTGATAACCAGTGACGTAACCCATCATCCCTTCTGCCTGCGGCGGCCACCCAGATCTCTTTTCCTCAAGCCCGTATTACAATAGCGCCACACGATGTGCTAAAGAGTGAAATTCTAGATTAGCTCGAGCGTTGTCAGTCATGGTCTTATTATTGGCATGATACAGATCACTCAATTTTGATTATCTCATCTGTTATTTATGTACCCTTACTCGCTTGAACACAGATGTTAGTTACTGTGGATATAGGCTTTATTATTATTAATATAATTTATATTAATAACTTAAAAATAAAGTGAATTTAAATCAAATTGAAAAATTAGAATTTAATTGAAATTCGTGGGAAAGTATAAGGAATTTAATTTGGGAATTAAATATCGGAATTTAAATGATATCTAGTTCGTAATGCTATACCCAAATAATTGAGCATCACCTGAGCAAATCCAGAGGGGGAGAATCCCTGGTAGACTACCAGATCCCCGGCCAGCTGCGTCGTATTGAACCGGTAAACAATTTCCCCGGTAGCCTGTTTGACCAGCTCGAGGAGGGGGGCGTGCGTCTTCTCCACCCGGGGAAGGGTCACTGTGTAGTTGTCAAAGGTTACACTGGGCCAGCCCCATCGACGCCAGTCGGTGGCCATATTATCTGGATGGGGAGAGGATATTGTACAAAGTACAAATTATTCTAAACTATTTTTTTCGCAATTTGTACGTTGTGCATACAACAGTCAGTAAAGAGTTCATGAATCACCAAATACTGAAGTACCATAATAAAGCTTATTAGTGATTTTTTAGTATTTAGTGTTTAGAGTCATTGAGGTGGCGGTTTCAAAAATTCATATAAAATGATGTACACATGTACTTTAAATTGCAATTAGTATTAGATATTATTATATAGGTATAATTATGTCTATTATTTTTTATTTACTATTATAATAAATGATATTATAAATATTGTAAAAAAATTACTTTTTATAATTTCTACTACTCACGATGCGTAATAGTAATATAATTTTAATTATGTATTTTTAAATATTTTGTAGGATATACTATATAAAAAATATTTGCACAAACCAGCTTGTGCAGCAAAAACGAGTAATCGAGCGCAAATTCAACGAGTAATTGAGCAAGCATTTCATACGAGATATTAAGTTTGCACAAGCCATTGATTTGCTCAAACTGGTCCAAATTGTACGAAATGCTTGAGAGAATGTGTGGGGCGGCAATTATGTTGACGTGGCATAAACAACGGAAATTTGGGTAACATATTTATCTGTAATCATACATTCAATGATTGATGTATAAAACTTCATACTTAATGATACTTAACTAAACAATGCTGTAAACCAGTCTGTAAACTAGTTTCTGACTGTAGTCCAATTTACTGCCTATACTCGGCTAGTTTTATTCAATAAAAAAATATTTTTTTATATAAATTTCGCAAACTCGCAAATAACTAGTGCACCATTGCATTGCAAGTAATTATTAAGGTTCACACTATCGATTAAAAACTGTTAGAAAAGTTAAAAAGCTCAATGCAACTGCGTATTCTTATAGATATTTTTGTCAATAAAGTAGATTATAAAAGTACTAAGATTAATAAGTAAATTGATTAATTTAAAAAAATTGATGTTAATACCATAGAGATTTGACTCTTATTGATTTCATATACATTGCGTCGTATTTTTTTACCAGTAAGAAATAGAGATAGATAATATTTTAATAGATAAAATATCAGAGATTTGACTGATATTGATCTGTTGCAGTTCAATACTTCATACCCGAAAGCTTTTGCAAAATAATGATTTATTTAAAAACAGATAACAGTATAAATTAAATAGTTCATTTAGTAAAACAGTTTTATATATGCAGGCAATCAATTATATTTTATAGACAACTTACGCATGTTAAAATTGTATGAATACATATATCTATATATACTGCATTATATTAAAAATTTACATTACTTTACTTAAAAACACTAACAATAGTATAGTTAAAAAGAAGCTCATAATTTAAAAATATATAATTTATGATAATCAATAAAATTTAATATAAAATATATATTACAAAAACTTTCGATACAACCACATCTTTTTCAGTTCGAATTAACAAACGTTTCGAAACATGTAATTTTAACATTTAACAAATTATTTAAATAGCGCAATATTGCTATATATTTTACTGTCTATAATAAATCAATCCAGAGAATGTACGCTATATAATGTACGCTAGTACATTCTACAGTTAGAATTTACATCAATCTGTAGTACAAAGTACTATAGACAGTTAAATATATGTATAATAATGTTAATGCAGCCATTTAATTATATATTATATTGATTGAAAGAGAAATCAATGTCAATGAAATAATGAAAAATGAAATAAATGTTAATGCAGCCATTTAATTATATATTATATTGGATTGAAAGAGAAATCAATGTCATTGATAGTTTATATATTAATTGCATTGACATCAACATTTCAGAAGGAAATTGACAGCGCCCACGCAGCTCTACAATACTTCGTTATGTATTGTCTACAATATTCATTGGCCTACAACTGTTCCAAACGAAACCATGCAGGCACAATTTGACTGTTTACCTATGGTGCAGTAGACCTACTCCGTAAAAAGCGACTAGCCTTTGTGGGTCATGTAGCCTATTCATCATCACTGGACCAAATGCAGGCAAGTTGGTTGAGCTAGTTTTAATGCTGTAATAGATATACATTAATGTACTGTATATTAATATTTTTTAAATATCTATATACCTTTATATATATATACATTTTTTAACCCTTCGTACGTGGACATATTTTGTAGGGTTTGTTCCGTGGAAGGGAGAGTATTTTACTGGAAAATCAAACTTCCTATATTAATCATCCGATTAAGCTGAAATTTGGTATACAGAAACTAAAGACTTGTCAAGCTATAATTTATCATAAAAATTTTTTTTTATCAGTTTGTATCATATCATTTTTGTGACTTGATTCCGTGATAAATTCCAGTTTAGGAAAACTATGGGAAAATAAGTAATATATGCTATTAATATACATATATACATTAAGCAATAAATGCTATAACTTTTGATCAATGCAACCAATTGACTTGATTCTTTTTGCATCTGATTCCAGATTACGAGATCTATAATATCTTGGTATATATTTTTATTATTTTAATTATATAAATAAGCCATAAGTAGTATACATGCTATTTGAGTATAATTTTAAATTGCTGGTTATTTTAATTTTATTATATATTTTTTACGATCAACTTTAAAAAAAATAATGTTGCAAGTTTAGCTCCTAATATCAACGGCAAGTAAGAAAACCCAGTTGGGGGGTTTAAAATAGTTCAATAATATTTTCTCTGGTATGTTAAAATATTCGAAATGATATGTTATATCTTTTTAGTTTGATAAAAGTATTTTAGCCTCCTTAAAAAATGTGGGTTATATTATACTTTACATCGTTCAATCAAAAACTTCATTTCTTTTAAATAAAAAAATAGTATTATTGATACCTCCACCCTATAGAAGCACCAAGAGTTCAAATTATTCATCGCTTACTATACTCAAAATCTATATAAACAATCATCCTAAAATGTTCGGTACCTGCCTAATTCTTAATGCATTTTCGATACCTACCATATATTATTGTAAAATATTCAGGCGAATATTATGGCGTAATACATTACTCAAAGAACTAAAAACTATTTAAAACTGTGTTTGTTTGAAAATGTATTTTGGGCATTTAAGTTAAAACTTTCGTTGAACACACATAACATTCATTAACTTTAATTTGGAGATTATAAGAAAAAAGTGATACACCAACCAAAGAAGTTATCATGGTTATTCATTTCATTCTTGTTCATTCATGAAGTAAAGATGGTTTCATCTCACTAATAGAGAAAACACATCGAAATTCTAAAAAAGACATTATATTTTTGCTATATTTAGGTGTACATATATAATATTCATCAATAAACCAATAGAAAAAGCCATTACTTGTACTAGTAATAACTATTTATTATTGTAATAGATTTGGCTATATAGCACTTGGATCATAGAAGGCCGTAACAATATTCTGAATAATAATGTCGTAAAATGTTAAGACTAAAACTATCGGCGAAAGAAAGGAATTAGCTCCAGTAGTGACAACTATAAAAATGTGTATAACTAACAATTCATTCCTCATTATCTTTGATAATGAAACAACTGCATTAAACAAACGAATCAAACAAAATAAAGTCATATTTGTATGAAAAACTTATAATCAATCAGCCGTAGGTGTTGTACAAAATCGTAATTACATGGATTTCCATTAATAATAATGTTGGACATTATGATGCCTTGGTCTCTTAAATTCAAAAAACCTCTGACATCTCAAGCAAAAATAAGTTCAGAAAAATATTTATCCTGAACATTACATATCAACGTACAAGTCTCGAAAAAAATCAAGCGAATAGTATAATAATTTTAGTAGTAGGATGTGAACATATCTGTGACAGTGACGTCATCAGGGGGGTTTTGGGTATCCACAGTCGATTTGAGAATTCCTTCCACACCCATTTTGCTAATCATGTTTCTATTAACCGATTTCAACTAGGTAAAGGTCGCTTCTGGCTAAATCAGGGGTCAGCATTCCGAATTTGTGATTTCTCAACATGTAATAACATGAACGCGCCATTTAAAAAAATATGAACAATAAACATAATCCTTATATATATAACACAATGTTGATAAACATGTTTTTTATCATACCTAAATATATTATCCAACATATCTTTCTTACATTTTTTAATATATTGTACATTGATTAATCATAAAAGCTATGCATTATCGTCGAAGAGACATTACATATTCTAAATGAGGGAGGTGATGAGTGCAGCAAGGTGTAGACCGTGCTGGCCATTTGCATGCTACAAATTAACCCACATGAGAAGACCATTCTCTGGTCTGAACGCCTCTATATATCTGGCCATGCTGAAGCTTCATTGAATCCGGAGTTATTTTTAGACAATGGAATATATCACATAATTAACAAGATCAAGAAGTTCATTCAAAATGGCATCATTTTACATGAAAAATATAATTTTTTAATTAAATAAATACAGTTTTAAAGAAAAGTTATGTATTTTACAACAAACGTGTATCATCCTACTGACAAGTGTAGGATTTGTTAATAAAAGATAATAGTTTTGAAACAATAGAGCATAATTTTTACATAATATTGTATTCCTGACGGTATTTCAAAATATCATGAAATAATATGAATGCGAACATTTTTTTTCAGAGACTCAGTCGATGACATTAAAACTATTAACCCATTACTGCCGGAATTATTTTTTGTTTCATTTTTTTAGAATATTTGTGATATATTGTTAGTATAGACGGTGATGAATATATTTTTATAGTTTTTGCATTTGATACACATTTTATGATATCACTATATAGTAAAATCATCACGTAGGAAATCCTACGTCTCGGCAGTAAAACGCATTTTTACCATAAAAATAGGAAAATATTT
>JAUZND010065493.1:0-17643 GCA_034780555.1 Coelogynopora nodosa | reverse complement strand
CTTCATAGAAGACCTCTGTGTAAAAATAAATTCTGTTGCAATTTTTTCCATTTCAAATGTTAGTTTGCCTGGACTATAAATAGATAAAAATACTCAGCTTAATATAATTATAGTTTAAAATTATATACAGGACAAATAATTGATCATTGTTTCTAAAATTTATAATTGTTTAATTTAAACAAATTTTCATAAATTTTTACTAAGTTTTACGAAGTTGCTAAAACAAATTCTGGAAATTATCGAACCCTCAGATTCTCATAAACTAAATCAAACACGCCAGTCCTGCTGCCAAGTACACCCCAAAACCCCCGCTTCTTACGGGCCGGTACCCACCCAGCACCCCCAGCCGGCTCTTCTGCAGTTCCAGTTGAGCCCGCAGATCGGCCAGATCAGCCTCCAGCCGGCCCCGCTGAGCATCCATATCGACGCACTTGTCCGCCAACCTCCTCGACTCGGCCGCCTTCTCCGCCCCGATGGTCTCCACTCGGCGCTCCAAGAGGGCGCGGTCACTCGCCGCTTTGGCTCGTTCACTCTTCAATTCTGTCTGGTAGGAGTACTAGAGGCAGGGGAGGGGGTCGCCACCATGAGATTGATTAGTGTGCCGCTGTATGGTAACTGTGCGAGAACAGTATGATTAACACGATCGACTTTAATTGAGAGTGACAAGTTTCAACACTTAAAACTTGTCGACTTTTTAATGAAAAATGCAATTTTCACAGAATTTTTGTTTTCAAAATCTTAATTAATGCGACTTTCCAAAAAAAGTAAAACATTATTAACAATAGTAATATAAAATTTAAAAAATGTGTAAATAATTATTTATTAATTAATAATAAGGATATTTAAAATATATAAAAGCGTTAACCATAAGATCAATGAATCAATAAGTATGGATATCAAAACAGAAAAGTAGAAAATATAGGTTTTAGAAACGAACCTTTTCAACCCCTTAGAAGAGAGCAATGCTAACCCTTTTCATCCATGCACAGTGTGTGAGTAAACGTGTAATTTGGTTACTTTAGCAACTACTGATTAGGAGAAGTGTTCTTTACAAAAATATGTTGTTATTACAACATTATAGTGATTTCTTTTCAGTCGATATTAAAAAATAATAATTTAATATTAGATCGATATAGTTACTTCTAATTTTTGCAAAGTTTAGGGATATCTTGTAAAAGTAAATTTTTCTTTTTCAAAAGGTACATTTAATACATTATTATTATTGAAGTTATACATAAAACTGTATAAGGTACATTCTAACCTAAGTGTGAACTAAACGGATAAGTAGCAGAAAACAAAAATATGTGACAAAAAGAAATATAAACAGAAATAGTGTTAGATCAACTTAAACCAAGATAGAAGCGAAAAAGAAGAGTGCAAAGAAAACGCAAAGAGCCCTCCACTAACCTCGAAGGCATCAATCCTCTTCTGCCGCTCCTTGCCCAGTGCCTCCGCGGCCCTCAGTTCTCCCTCCAACCGGGTCCGCTCCTCCGACACCCGGGTGAAGTGTTTGCCCAACCGGCCCAGATCACGCTGCAGCTCGGCCCGCCAGCGGTCAAGGTCACTCGTCGACAGCCAATCATCGGCCAGATCTCCGATCTCCGAGAGGTACTTGGTGAGGGAGAGGGGGAGGCCCTCGCGCTGGCACAGGTTGGTCACCGTGGAAGACGTGTCCTGAGGAGGGATTCAACGAGTTTGCAGAAATACTTTATTCTAGTTTTACACAGAAATAATTACTAGTAATTAATAACTAACGTTAAATAAACCTAATACTTATACTGTATACAGTCCCGTTACCAGCATGATGCAGAACGAGGCATTTTCCTCGTCCGAAATTGCATAGTTACTGTTGTTTTAATTATATAGATTGCCATGGAAATTACATGTTACTGCTGTTTGTCTCATCCGGTTTTGAAATCTGGGTACGGGTTTGGTTTAAAATTAATGTTACTTTAATTGTCTACCAAATAATATATATTTTCGAAAAGTCTAACTAATTAATTTCTATTTAATAATTATACATTTGATAACTGTATCATTTATGTAAGGGATAGTTTTACAGTTAATAAATATGACTGTACAATTATTAAATTATTAATTTTATTGTACATTTAAAACTATACAAAACTTCTCTAAAATAATTCGTTAAACAATATAAGTACTTATCTTGAATATACTCAGCAAAAATGGCAATAAAAATTAATCTATTTCGGTATAGAACTGAGGAACTACAAATGGCTGTCCTCTGTTCACACAAAGACAGAAAACAATTACGTTAAATCAAACGTAACAGACATCAACATAATGTTTTGAAATTGATAACAATATACCTATGTCTGTATAAGGAACCACATTAATTAAACTAGACAATTATAGTACATGTAATTTGATAATGGTAAAATTACCCCATTTAATATTGAAAATTATAAATCAACTATACTGATGCACAATTCTAAACAGTAATAAGTGGTCTAACATAATATCGTACAATCTACTATAAGAGAAATCAATAACTGATATTGCTTATTAGTCTCTATAAACACACAGAATAAAATCGTCTTCATTACACTTCGACTCGCAGTGTATATCTCATTCATAAAGTACTATGTTATACTAATTACTACATTATGACCACCATATCGCGATATCAAGAAATAGTAAAATAACTTAAACTTTCATGTTCATAATTCTACAACAAGGGACTGACAATGCACCTTAAGACACTTCTGAACCTGATAGCAGGCCTCGCACGGCCGAAATGCCGTCTCCAGAGTCTGGCAGGCCTTGAACCCGATGTCCCTTGCCGGACCGGCCGTCAACAGTCCAACAGCAGCAGCAGCAACAACCGGCGCGCCTATGGAGGGTAGTGAGACTGTCGACGAGGAGGACTGGCTGAGATCGACCCCCATACGGGACAGGCTCGAGGTGGCGCTGACGCTTTTGCTGCTGGTGGCAAGGCTCTCGAGGTCGGTCACCTTGCGCTGCTTCAGCCGGAGCTGGACATGGATGACACACAAGAGCTAAATAATCATTTTAGATTATCAGTATATACCGCAGTAGTATAGGAAGAGTGGATTCGAACTCACATATAAATAGATTTATTACTCATGTTCGAATCCATTCTTCCTATACTACTTACCGCATTTAATTTAAAAGTATGTAGTTTTTTCAAACATAAGCTGATTGGTAAAAATGTGAACGAAATATTGGAAATTTTTGCGACTAATAAAAATAATATATACAAATAAACTTAAATACAATATGGGACGTGGATTAAATCAGAAATATAAATTACACTATTTGTCAATGAAAGAATACAATGATCAAATAAGGTACCCATTACATGTTTGTAGACAAAAGGATCTTTCACCTAAATGACGTGCAATACATATTATATAACTAAATGGATCAAAATTCGATCAAATATACAATGACAATATACAATATAAATAAAATGGATGTTTTTATTGAGATACATACGAGAAAAGATCAAATGCAATGCATGTCAATTGAATTGTTTAAATGTTACAATTCGTGTAACTTAATTTATAATTTTGTTTCATGACGAATATGTAACCGTCAAAATAGTTGTATTATCTTATATCCTATTATTTTACAAGTCAACATAAAAATGATGGCATTTATTTAATAAACTATTATTCAAGGTGATACATTAAAATGAAATCATTTTTATATAATATGCAGCAGATAATCATGTGCAATTATTAATATTCAAGAGCGCAAAAAGCGATATAAAGTTCCAAATTAATTCTATTAAAATATACAAAAATAGTAAAAATAAATATTAAAAAATATCGAGAAAACAATGATTAACTTTCGAAAGTTTTTTTTCTGGCAATCCTAATATGGGTTCTGTAAAACAACAATTTAACTCTTTACCGCTAGTTAATGATGGAAATATTTCAAAAAATGAACAAGAGTCAAACGTTTATTATTTGATTAAGTATTGCATTAAATATTATATTTACAAATGTTTACTTGCAATTTTTCATTATAAGAAATAGTGTTATTTAAATGTTGTTCAACAGAATTCGATCCCCGTACCTACACTCTCGTAATTTTACAAACAAATATTTAACATAATTCAAAAAGTTAAAAACATGAACTTTTCAAAATTGAAAACACCAAATATGTATATCTATCATTTATTTTCCATCGGATTTACCGATTGTGATTGGAATGTACCGTGTGTTCTATGATATATTTATTTATTAAGTTAAACAGAAGAAAAAGACAAAATGTGCAAACAATGTATACATATCAATTATAAAACAAATAACGTTGCTATAACTGAACTGAAATATTAGAAACAAAAATACAAAAAGCACAACTTCTAAAATAAATAATTCCTCGACTCAGCTTACCTGATGCTATAGTATAGAAATAGAAAAGTGTATTTCAAATGGAAATAAAAATTTATATAAGAGCAGTAAGAAACAATAATATATATTATATGCTATCTATAATCTAATGACCACAAATTAGAATTATAAGGTGCTATAGAATTGGCGCAATATAGCTAGAGAACCATTAGATATCATGTTGTTGTGTTGCTATTTTTATTAGATAGGTGTCAAGTTTTAATATACATTGCACCGTTAAAATAATCTAAAATAATGTAACAATAATACATAATAATTGCCAAAAGTATTACAGAGAGTATAATGCGACTTCAGTTTAATCACAATATTGAATCATACAAAAAGCTAATACAAATATGACAATTCAATAATTCAAACAGTACGAATAACGTTGGTAGAAGGATCGAAATAATTACATTAATCAAGGCAGTGGTTTGGAATATAATTTTTTTTAAATAAAAATTACACTGTGATATTAAATATATCGCAAGTGCTAACTAATATATTGACCTAAAGATGCCACACGATGGCGCGCGAAATCACACAGACGAAACAAACGATTTCATGTGACTATCTTAACTCATAATGTTTTTCTTTTTAACTTACAACGAACAACTGCAAATGTTGAACATATCATAATAATATGGAGTTATGTCAGAGAATCATTTTGGTTTTCAATATACAGATCAGTGATGTGGAAAGTTACAAAAAACAAAGGCTAATATTGATTGTCTACTTTTTTGTGTTACATGCCGGATCATGCAAAAGACCGAAGAAATCGCGCCACATTTTTTAGCTGTTGAATCCACCTAGTTAGCTTACCATCGTCCTTCTTCACCATTATTAGATTTTTTGAAAGAACATCATCTGCTAAATGAGCATTTTGGATATAAATAACAATAATTCCTAAATAAGAAACTACTTATTTCAAATTAAATCGGATTATCAGTTGGTATTCACAATTAGTTCAAAATGAACATTTTACATTTAATATCAAGTGCAAGAGTTAGACAATAAGATTACGCAAAACCTACTTTTCTGCAATCTACCCCAAACATAGGGAACGTATACATTCATTAATGTTACTGAAAAATTAATAACGTTTCTGATAAACTTGAATAAATCTAGACAATGTGTTCCCTTCTATGCCTAATTTATTGATACAAATTCTGTCAATTGGTGCTGTGTATCTTTAATACGTACTATTTCATTCATATTAACATGACATAAACTAAATATACCATAACAGAATGTAAACAATTAAACGATTAGTGATACTATGCCAATAGTTAAGAGCTTGAATAATATTGACTAATACTATATTTTTGTTTATAATCAAACACAAATGATGTGATACAAGTGACAAATATACGTCAAGTGTCCTGAGATAACAAAAAACACCGTACAAAACACTTGATGATAAATAAATACACGTGTGTTATCGTTTACTATTTCCTCCGGAATTTAGATATATATATGATGGCTCACATTAAAGTTTTGTATAATTATTACCAGATTCTGAAATCTGCAGCATATTCAAAAAGACCATGGCCTGCAGTGATTCGGCACAAGCAATTGAATGCATAATATCGGGTATGTTAAATTTATAATAAGCCATTTGACAGTTTATATAATACATAAACTATACGTTTAGCTTTTATTCTATTATTTCTTAAACTTAGCCTATAATAAACACAATAAACAAGTTCTAAATAGATTAGTCTTAAATAATATAATGAAATTATGTTTATTGTATATCGACAGAAAAGTTTAAAATACTTTATTCAAATTCTGAAATTGTATAATACTATAATGAATATATTCAAATTTTACAAATGATTAATTTAACACAATACATTTAGATAATATTAGTTTTAAACAATATTTTGCCTACAGTTTATTATATTGTGACCATTAAGACAAAATAGTTTTGAGTTCAACGATATTATTAAAGTAAATAATTTGTGTTATTAATCAAATAGTTTGTTTGCAAGCATTTCAAACAGGATAACCGTGCAATTTTATTAATTAATCCAACTGTTTTTTTAATGATTTTTTAAAACATAAATTAGTATGTATTTTATTGTAGAATAAGCATAGCTTTTGAACATAGACAATAGATGAATATATAATGAATGACTATTTTTTAAATATCAAAAAAATCTTTATTAGCAATATGCCACCAAAATCAGAAGCTATAAGGATGAAATATAAAATCCAAAAATTTCGAAGATATAATATATTAAGTTAAATCTATTCTCAGGCATCAATCCGGAATTGTGAAGGACTTTTCAAAGATTTCCAGGTGTCAGAAAAACGAGAGCAGTATTTCGGGACTATACTAGAAACTATTCTAAAAATACAAACGGAAAGTCTCATGAAGTCTCAGATTAGTCCATAATATATGCATAAACCGAAAACAAACTATGTATATAGTACATAGTCCTATACACCCTACACACAAAACTTCCAGAATCTTGGCTCTCCCCCAAGGAGGCGGCCCCACTATCCAGCCTGGAGTCAGATGCCGTCAACATCTGGCGCATCGGACAGAGTGAGGTCCAGTTCTGCCGCTATCAGCCGGTTTATCTCACCGCGCCCGAGACTGACTCTGGCGAGACGCCGGTGCTTGGTGTGGAGCAACAGTCTGAGAAACGATGGCGTCTTGTGGTCGACGGGAACATGGGGGTGGCCCGAGGAAATCCCAAGTGTAAGACAGACAGAAGCCCCCCCCAGGCTCCGGTTGATGTAATATGAGCGATCTTAGTGTTATTTGTTTCATATTCTCTGAGTTAAAATTGAAAATAGCTGGGAAACCGCCTGCAGTGTGCGATGTGTAAAACAGCGGACGCTGTGTGCAAAATACATACTTTATTTAACGCATACTTTTAAAAAATGATAATTTCATAAATTGTGTAAAAAAAACTATTTTACATCTTGGTGGACTGTATTATAATTTCTGTCATTTCTGATGAATAAATAATTCTTAATGTGCTTGTACATAGGAAACAAATTAAACCGTCTATATAGATGAAAAAGATTGCATAACAAAGATATAAAATATCTTTAAAACAAATACTCTATTTGATTTACTTTTTATTTTCTCAAATTGTATCGTATAGACACCATTCCGTATTCAACGTAACATAATAAAGATTAAACTAAACCTGAGAATTTAACCTATATATATACTTACATACAGAACATTCCCTCAATTCAGATGTGTTCCAAATAGCAGCCCACGAAGCCGACGTCTCGAGTACAGACCCGGACAACACCATCCAGAGGAATGGTATTGCCATCATCCAACTCTACCATCCCATAGCTAAGCAATACCTCAGTCTAGAAAATAGCCGATATGTTCTCAAAACCGTGGTATGTTGACAACAAAAATAAGTTTATAATATTTATGATATTAAAAAGAAAAATTAAGATAAAAAGGTTATCTGAGTATTAATTGTTAAATTGTACAATTGAAGTTTTATTATTGCAGGACGATATTGATATAATGTTCAATACAAATATATTAGGCGAAATAAATTACAATTATTTGCATTAAATATGTAATATATAATGTACCATAGATGATAAATACGCCGCACCATAAAATATCGCTTTTAATATAGTTTAACATTTCATGATATAAATAGTAAGCAGAGGTATTTAAAACTAAATTAACCACATTTCTTAATATATATTTTATACAAATGAAAAAAAGTGTATTGAATAAATATTATTTATTTTAATACTAACACACAACAAATTGTCGTATTGAAAGAAGTTAATATTTTCAACATTTGATATGGAAATATTTATTAAATTTACTAATAAGATTGTATGAAATGACGAAGATGAAACTACTGTAACTTTATATATAATTGACTAAAATTATCATTAAACTCGAGTGTCCCTTACCCTACTCCGGGATAATTTTTTAGATATATAACACTGCAAGGCAGCGAATATGTAAATATCATTATTGATAATAACAATATTATTTTATATTTTGCGAGGAATTAATAACACTAATTAATTATTTGGATATTGTAGTTTAATTTCTTTTTACTATATAGTATTATTTATCGGTCAAAACCGTTTTATATATTATTCAAACACAATTTCTCAATATCTACGCTTTATTTATGGTCTACAGGATAGACTGTACATTAACGGGCCTGTGTCTAAATTGTATTATAGGTTGGCAGTGTTCCACCGGCCGAAAGAACACAGTACCAAACTGTCCCCTACAACGAGAGCGACGGATACTGGTTTTTCATGTCAACGATCAATAATTTTAATGTCTTTCAGAGTGTTTCTTACCGAGGAACGCATTTCAATTACAGTTAAGTTTCATCTACACAGATTATGTATAGTATGTTCAGTGCACTTATCTAGAGACAAAATTTGATAACTATAGTAAGCAGTACATTACCTATGCAACAGTATAAACTGAAGAATAAATAAATTAAAAACTATAAAAAAAGTTTTTTTCGATATGGCTTCGTATATGGTAATCATAGAACAACGATAAAAATACAAAATGCACAGTTCAATAATTATTCCTAAGTGTTATCGAGTGAATAAAATAATATTAAGAAAATATACAACGATACAACTACACAATCTGTATTATAAATAAAATTAGATATAATTCAGATAATAATATTGGAATTTTAGTATTAACACATAGAAAGAAAATGATTTAAAAATATTAATTACAAAGCGAAACGTTACGAAAAATCTTAGCATATCGAATGATCAGTACCATTGAGATATATCTTAGTTTATCATATTATGATGTTTGATGAAATAATGCAATATAGTTGCTCTTTCAATTGTACGCGGTCAACATAACTTTAAACTAAACAACAACAACTACTCCCCACCCCCCTTTACCTAATTAGATCCTTTAGTTGGAACCAGCGGCAGTGAAGTTACCGCAGTGCAAGATGACGTTGATGCGCTTAATTATTCGCAAATGGAAACTGAAATCACGAATGACGACAACTTTCGAAAACTGGCGTGTTGGAAGATGGGAGAAGACCGGTTTATAGTGCGCGACCACTGACAACTACCTTCCTGGTTCCCCTGTAGTGATTTCTATTTGGACACAATACTGTTTCCAGGAATCAAAGCAAAAATATGCAATAACAGTTGTTATTAAACTCTCATTTACGACGATTGTCGAATATAATAATATGTTGACAAGATTACCTTTTAAACTGTCATATTATTTTATTTTAGGAAAAGATTTTTTTAAATTCTAACAATTTGTTTTAGTGTTAAATCATTTACAAATTAAAGATATCCATTTTGCTATTATATTCTTTTCGGTGATCGATTTTAAATTGTGAGAAGGTTGAAACAACTTTACCTAACACAAACAACATAAGGTCTTCTAATTTGTTCATATACAATATATATATTGAAATATTTTACTGCATATTTTCACATACCTCCCCCATATAGTGAATTGATTTGTATACGTATATATTTTATTAATATCATTAAATTAATTTTTTTTTCTTATGAATAAAGCCATTATATTATTATTAACTTCTCATTATTCCTCAAATTGATGCATTCATTTGTGCCAACACACTATTAATTTTTTTTTATTATGTAGCTAAATTTAAAATAAACAATAAAATAAGGTTTAATAAATGATAAAAACAATGTAAGAAAACATTATTATTTTGCTATTTATGTGTAAATCATATGTAAATTTTGCATATATCTATTAACCGTGGGAGTGTATCTATGTATCATTACATTAAACATCGTAGCAAAAAGTTACATTGCAAAACATATTTTATAGACTTTATGAAAAACAGTTAAAAAAGTATTAAAACCATAATGTTGCTATCTTATAGATGGTAGATATAAAACATGAAATATTGGCCACCTTCTAGATAAATACACAGATGTTCTGGGACGGAATATAGTTTGAGCTCAACTTTTTCTCCTGCTTATTATAACTCATGATTTGTAAAGTCATCTGAAATCGACGTTGTTCAGTCTTTGAAGACAACTAATACTTTATTACTGCAAAGCATAGATAGTTTGTAATACATGCACAATATGTGTCACGTTTGTTTGCGTTGTTACTTTATTAGATTGTAATCGAAATGAACCTTAACAATGATCATATTCATCTCATTATAGTAGAGATCAGAACTGGAAACAAAATAGTCGAGAAGATTTTTACACGGAACTACAAAATTTAATGGGAACATTTATGACATCTCTTGATATAGGTTTTTAGTATAAATATAAAATACGAGGGCTTTCTTTATTGCATGTAATGTTTATTGGATATAACTAGAGTTTTAAACAAGTGCAGGGATGACGTGATAATATATTTTATATTTTTTCAATTGAAAAATTATAAAAGCTGAATTCGTCAGGCAATCCAGCTAATGCAATGCAGTATAATAGCTTTCTGACCAAGAGTCGCGTTAGGTTTAAAACCATGGTCGCAGAAAACCCGACTAAAGGTACAGAAATTAAGTAGTGAGACCAAAAGAAGTTTTTTACGACCACTGTTTGTAAAATTGTATTCTTTGTTAAGTGGTGCATTTCATTCAATTATATAATATAGTGAGTCAAACAGTACATAGTTCATTACTTTAGTATAAGATCTTCGTTCGATCAAGCATTTAGCTTTAAAATATCCTGCTGTCAAGAGTTGTAAATGTGCTTTCTTTAGATGGACAGTTTTAGTGGGCGTTATACATAAATTGTATAATACTATATATATATAGTTTAGGAATAGACAGATGGTATCATGCCAACACAATTGTTAAACATACATTATCAGTAATATAATTCTATAGCCAATTCGCTATAGTCAATAATAAGGAAAAAAAACACAAAACAATAAATTAATAAAAAAAAATCTTTGCTTAATCAATTGTTTTGTGGATTTTTTCTTATTACATTATTAGAATAAATTCAAGAAAATAAAAGGTATTATAAAAATAAAGGAAATACAGGGCAGATCTGGATCCTGCATTGACCATGGAAGTTCACAATGCTTACGACAAGACAACAATTCATATTATCTTTCCAACACTGCACTGCACACATAAACACCTGTGCAAGTAGTGGAATAAATACAACACAAAAACTCGAAGACGATGAAGACAAAATAATTCCAATGGATAAAAACTGTCGTGAAAATATCCATCTTTCTAAAATAAATTAAAAAATAATAATCTACATCAATGATCATACTCTATTCTTGTTAAGTTATTATTATATTTTAATATAGAAAATTATATTGGAATAGATTACGCCTATATACCGTGTATGTTGTAAATATACTGTATATAAATATAATGCATTAATTTCTTTCTGATATAGAAAGCATTTGCTTAACCAATGAAAAATACAACTATGGTCACTTTATAAAACGATCAAGGTCGTTTTTTCCATTGAATAAAACAAAGTTAAAAGTAAATACAAATGTTATTTATTTTACCAATTTTTATATCATTAAATAGCCCTCTTTTCATATTTTAAACAAGTTGTAATTCTATCTAATATTGACATAAATTGACATAACTAAATTATTAAAATATCAACTTTTTAAAAAAAACTAGAGGATACCCCTAGTTGAAAAACGTGTACCTTAAGTCTGGTGAAAAACTACAGATTTGACCGCGGTCGAGGTTTTTTAACCTGTGAGGTTCTTTGGTCACCTGTAATAAACTAGACTAGAGAGTTTTCGACCATGGTCGTGGTAAAAAAACGGCCGGCCGGTTTTTATCACCTTTTCTCACTCCTAATGTTTTGAAAGGGCGCGCGTCTCTGCCTTCAGTCCAGATGGTAGCACGATTGAGTCCAAGCCCGTACTTCTGGCATTAGTAAACTGATTTGCGCTGCCTTAGTCTATCAAATTGTTGGTTATAAGCTGAAATAGCGTCCTTCAATTATAAATACTCCACCGAGGTAACCGTCCCTAAATAGTTAAGTATATTTTATTCATAGTTGAACATTAATTTCTAAAACCCACTATTCAATCACGGGAAAAGCTACGAGTTTAGCATGTTATTCTAAATTATCAGTTTTCAAATTCAATTTAAAAAAAATTATATTACTTTGCGTAATTGAGATTTTTATATAATACAAAAACAACAACAGAATAATATTATCATGCTTACACGTTTATATCATTTAAATTTATCGTCATGAAATTTGATATGATTTCAAGATATCCGATAGTGGATGCAAAAGAGACAGCCTTTGCTTCAGTAACACTTTCAGGGTAGAAAGTAACTCTTCAATTCCCAAACGAACGGTACCTTCATAAAATAAATTGAACTACTCGGCGACAGGCTAGTGATTTCCTTTTTTTTCATTCACCTCACACAAATGCGGCCCATCAACTTCGGGCGAGAAAACTGTTCATCCATGTCACCATATACAAATTTTGTATACTACTACCACCAATAGAAATAGTCCGTACCGTACACCATAAACTACCACTGTTGGCTTACATCATTGTTGAGCTGGGTAATCATCGCAGCCAGTTGTCCCACTTTGTTCCAATGTTTCCGCACAACAATACCCAAGGACGCGGAGGACGAACCGGCCCCTCCTCCACCGGCGCTATCGGGAAGGGCCTTGGCGGTCGAACCAGTCGGCTTCACGAGACTGTCCGAAAATCGAGTCAATGTTTGAAGCAGTAGAGAAAACCTGAATGGTGAGGACGCATGAGAGAGAGAGAGAGAGAGAGAGAGAGAGAGAGAGAGAGAGAGAGAGAGAGAGAGAGAGAGAGCGAGCGAGCGAGTTTAATTTATGAAACAGTCCTATGCAATGGTCAATGAGGTGAAAGTTAACATATTGGGTTGATTTAGTCAACGGACCTTTTGACAGCAGACACACAAACTCAATAATGGTGCAAGTCTTCAGTAATCAGAATTGTAACAACTATGGCTACATATACTACTTATTAGATCGGACGACCTGTATTTTGTTGTCCAATATAGTTTTAACAAGTGAATGAAATAATCATGTGGTGGTTGTTTTCGTTTGTATTATTTTTAACATTTATTATTATAATATAATAAAACACTATGTATGTCATGACTAAAGCTTTAATTCATAACTTAAAATTTCTTATTTTATTTTATCTGAGAAATATTTGTTGTGGTTGATGTAACAACATTTAAACTTAGTGATAGAATAACGTTTAATGCATGAATTAATATACTACACAAAATTGTTAAGAAAACATACCGTTTTATCAAAAAAAATATTTATCACGTAATGAGAGTTTTTTATTAATAAAAACACAAGTACGGCATCATTACACACAATTGGCGTTTATAGAACAGAGAAACGAAACTCATGATTTGCACATAATGAACGAGCCAAATAAAGATTGTCAACGATTTAGTAAGCTTCTATTGCAGTCTATCACATTCAAATACTACAATAGCAGTATTATATAAACACAGTTAAATATTAACGTCTCAGTAAAGATAAATGAGAAATACATAAGTTTATCTGACGCTCGAATATTGACAAAAATTGCTCACAAAAATAAGATGCAAATTAAATTAATAAAATAATTGAAATAGTGACCAACAGAACAAAGCTTTATTTTTACTAATTTAAATATGAATAAAAATAGGTTTACAATACGTTACTGGTACATTGGATAATACTTAAATATAACAGGACCTGGAATTTTATTTACACCTTTTAATTCAAAAGTATACACCATTGATTAAGAGACTTAACCTCTAAATATAAGGTTTATATATATTGAATTCCTATTCTTAATTGTAATTAACTTACTACATCACCTATGTTTTTACAATTAATTTATTAATATTACTAAGAATGCCATGAGAGAACCACCATCTTTCCTTAAAATACCAAAAAATCAATACTGACCGATCGATGACCAATTCGAGCAGCACAATATGCGCGATCTGGTTGGCCTCGGTGTCCTCGGGGCTGAAGTCGTACTGCTCCAGCACCCCCGGGATGTCGAGTTCACAGGCCACCCTGTCCGGGAACTTCCAGGACATTCCGGGCACCCGACCCACCCGAGACACGACCTCAATCACGGTAGACTGGAGGTCGATAATGTCGCTGCGCAGGCTCTCGATGCAATACTCACTGCCCAGCAGGTGTGCCATGTTGCCGGCCTACCTCCTTTGTATTGGTCTCGTTGTGCTCTGGGTTCGAAGATACTGGGGAGATGTAGCTGTGTATGCTGTAGGCTGCGCCCAAAGGTGAGACTGGTGAAGATAGCGGAAAACAAGCCCCCATTGGGATATATTGTGGCTATAAAAATGTAATGTTGTAGATAAAATTGGGAAAAATAAGCGTACCATATTTATTATGGTATGGTTTTTATAGGAAAAACTTTGAGCAATGAATGATTGTAAAGTTTGTTAACTCTAATTAAAAATGAATTTTATCACAATAAAGGTGCGCCAGAAAACAATATTGAATTTACACTTTGTGGCGAAATATCCAAGTGAATTATGCCACTGTTTAATATACTGATAATATGGTTATAATTAATGAATTGTTCAATTTTGGTTATAAATGTAAATTTTAGTTTAGAAAAATAATATTAAAATTAAACGACTTCGATGTCTAAAATATGTACCACTCATAACATTATCACTAACTCATAATTTATAGACATTACGTACTCTAATATTCTACCACTTATTAACTATAGTAAATCAAGTGTTGACAATATATAGATAAATATATCTAGGCTTAATTTACTAATTAAATAATTTGTATACACCATTCCATAACTTTTTAGATTATTGTATATTAATATTATACATATTACAATCACAGCTGCTGATGCAAATGTATACTGGAAAAATACTTTTACTAAAAACATTTTTGGCCAATCTCTATGAAAATATTTGACTTTAAATATGTACAAACATATTGAATATTTGATCTGCCTAAATATTATAAAAATTTAAGCTAAATATAAAAACGACACAAATATTTTAAAACATGGAAGAGACTTTTTAAAATTATATTGGTTTATGATCTATTTAAATTATCATTGTCCTACACATTATCTTGCCTGACATGTAGGATATCCCTCCCCAAAACGTTATATGTGCGGACCTTTGAGTAAATTTTTACTAACAAGTGAACATCAAAATGCCATAAACTAAAATTCCTCTTTGACTTTCTTAAAGAGTTGTAATACATTTAATATTGGGGCCATCACAGCAGCAACCATCAATATTTCTATATAGAAAATAAAAATACTTATATTCAATATTTAACCCTATTTAAAAATTTCAGAACAATCAGATACCAACTTTTTACACTACATATGATTAAATAAAATGTTTCATTGCTATGCTTTAACTACACTTCCCTTTATCTGTTGTTTTATTGTTAGTGCTATATTTAATAAAACATTGTCAGAAATCAGACTAACAAATTTACAAAACACCAATCATAGTTAAAACAAAGAAGTCATAAAATTTTTGACAATGAATTTATATATAAGTTTACAATATTGCAATAAAAAACAAATTAATATAAGAATATAAAAAATAATGTAACATTAAAAAAAATATTATATAAAATTTACAAAGTATGTATAAAAATTGACAATATGGAATGAAAATTATTACTAACAGGTTTAATATATTTTCAATATTCCAACCATATAAAGTGTTAGCAAATTACAATAACAAATTATTGTTAGTGGCAAAATATTATTGACAAAATATTAATTAGTTATGCTTAAAGAAATTGCTGTTCATTTCACTACTTTTGATTTCATCACTTTATATACTTACTTGAATGTTGTTAATATCAACACTTATCTATCTAAACTAGTTATATACATTATAGTCAATAAAGGTTGTGCAAAGTATCTCTGATCAAAAAATAAAATAATTGAAGCTATTTATATATTTCACAATTTAATCTATATTTTGACAAAGATTATCCACTTTAATCTTATTTTTAATTTGGTACTTATACTTATAAACATATCAAAGGAATCAAAATGGGTGGAAGCACATGTTCAAGTTTAGCAAACACCTATCTTTCTAACAAAGAAGATAATCTTATCAATAAACTTAAAACTTGTTATTAACAAATAGCCCTTAAACCTTCAAATAATTGCAAACATATTTATAACATAATTAATTGAAATATTTAAGATTTTTTAAAAAGAATTCAAATGATATTCATTCATCATATATTGTTTTAGAACAAAATGTATTCAATATTCTATTTGAAACATGTTAAACATATAACTATTCAAGTTTATAATTAAATTTTAAATACAATTTAATTCAGCTAATCAGAACACAAATTAATTTCCTAGTTCTGGTATATTGCTAGAATAAGTTTAGGATAATTTGATCACTGGCAAATATGTGAATAGTGAACAGAATTTTATAGAATAGTCACTATACATACAATGTAATTTTCATAGTTGTAGTTCCTTTGATTAAAAATCTATTTCCAATATGATATATTTATCAAAAACAATAAAACAATAATAATTTAAACATAAAATAAAAATCTAATTTTAGCTAATCAGAATGAGTTTGTTGTAGATTGTACTAAAATCTATCATAAAGTTGATAATTTTAACAGTATGTCAAATCTTTTTTATTCTGATTATATTATTACCAATATTAAAAAAAAGAATTCTTATGATCAACTTGTTTTATTGTTATGCATTGTTATGATTTTGCCTTCAATTTTTTCCCTCTCTTTGATAAACATACTTCAGGGTTTTGATAGATTTTTTATCCTAAAAAAATATTAATTCCTGATGTTGATATCATCTTCTTTAATGATTGTTTTATTTCAGGCATGATTTTGGTGGTATTTAAAAAATACGGAAATATAGCCATCCACCGCACTATCCACAGAGCTACGGCGCACAGCGGCCAACATTTTTTTGGACCTTTTATTTTGTCACCATAATGGTGCGGTGCGCATTATGAGTATCTTATATTTCATATATATGCAAATGTAATATATAATATATAAGTAACATTAAGAAATTCACACCGTTCTTTACACATCTAGACTTACTTCCTTTTAGCAGCCAGACGTTTTAATAACTTGTGATGATGTTTCTTTCTAGCTTTAATGGTGGCCACCATTAATAGGTGCTTTTCTTTAGACTTAGAGATACTTTTAGTTTTTTTGCTATTTTCTGATGCCTTCAACAACTCTTCCCGATATTGTTTTGAAGCATTCATCATGTTGTGGGATAACTTGGAGT
>JAUZND010065482.1:0-13293 GCA_034780555.1 Coelogynopora nodosa | reverse complement strand
CTGTTGACGTAATAACTGTTGACGTAATAACTGTTGACGTAATAACTGTTGACGTAATAACTGTTGACGTAATAACTGTTGACGTAATAACTCTTGACAAACGTAACCACTCTCCGCTACACACGCTTCTTACCATTATTTTTAGAAAATTATACATACTTTGAAATAATATGATTTAAGTTTAAGATTTTCACTTTTTTAATAATTAGGTAGTAGATGTCCCGCTCAATAATAAAGAACCAAAGCCCTAAAAAGTGAACTAGCTATGGGCTTGATATATATATATAAAAAAATTATTTTATGTCACGCATTTACCAAATTAAAATGTATTGTATATTATTTTATGCTATAATTAATCTGTAAACTATTTATATTGATCAAATTTTTATTTGTTCCCCATCAGATACCTTAATTTGAATCGTATAAACAAATCATACAATCTAAATAAAATTTCAAGTAATGCTAAAATAAAAGTTTTAAAATTTAATATAAATATCAAATTTTGTTGTAACCACTATTAAAGCTATACACATTAGTTTTAAAATAAATGAAGGTTTTCTAAATAAAACTGAAGTTTGATCTCATTTTTCGTTATTTAATTTAAGAATAACTTATTTCTTTATTTTATTTATTACGTAGTTTCAAATACCAAAATATCCAAATATCTAAATGTCCCCTCTTAATTACATTCGCCTACTTTGTAGGATTTCTTGCTCTAGACTGGAAAAATACCATGAAAATGTTACATATATTTAAAGCAATTGACTTTTCTTTTATAAAATATGACATCTATTTCGGATAAAATTAATGATGAACGTTTTACTTTGTCAATTATTTAAAGAAAATTCTTTTTTTCATATTATAATTGTGTTTAAGTTTTTAATGTATACTTCCTGACTAACAAAAAAGTATTATAAATCTACAATACTTATATATCAATTGTGAATAACTTAATTAGTGAACGTAATGTTACTTTCTAAAAATAGTTTTTTTATAAATATATGAACTTAACTGTATTCCATATAAATGTCTTTAATATATATATTTAATAGTTTAATTTAAACCGTTGTAACAAAGTAATAATGTATTATATAGAGCCTAAACTAAACAGAACTTTTTAATTAAAGTATATAAAGCAATAAATCTTTATTTTATATAGCAGAGAGACTATATATATTGAACAATAATTTATCAAATAACTGACAATCTCACACATTTACCCTTCTACTTATTTTTGTCCAAATGTTAGTTGTAGAAATCAGTGGTTATAGCTTAATTATATTATAATATACGATACAATTGTAATGGTGGAAATGTCCTTTGACCCCAGTGTAGATGGAAAATATACACTTAGTAGTACAATGCCCTATTTTTAATATTTATTTCATTATTATTGTCTTTAATATAGGAAAACACGTTTAGAATAAATATTATTCATGACTGCTCATTCACAATAAGGCATGTAATTATTAATTACATAACATCCTTTATTTATGGCTTCCTAGTAATTTGATATTATCCGTAAACTTCACCTTACTAAGTGAATATAAATTATTAGTTGAGCTTTTTTTTTAAACGTATTAAAAAACATTATAAAACATATATGCTTTTTTCACTAATAAAAATGTATTGTTTTAGTAAGATAGTTACATCTATATATTTTCCTAATTTCCTAATATATATCGATTATTATTCTGAAAATTATAAAATTATAGATCCTTACTTACGGCTTACTTTCCAGGGCTGCTTCAAAGAATATAAATTACAAATAATAGGTAAATGATAAATTTTCTTTCAGAACACTGCTTTTAAAAGGCCAATGCCCACCAACTCCCGCACATACTTTTCAATTAAACTATTTACACTGAGTGCGACGCGAAGCGACGCGCCGCTATGAAACTCTAGTTGAAATTATTTAACTTTTTCTGAACGGCCGCGCGACGAAATATAGATTTCAATGTAAATAGGATACAAATTATGTAAAAATTTCAAAATATGATATGCCTCGTCACGCTTAGTGTGAACTCATATTAATTTATCTCAGAAAAGAGGTCATTAATCACACCTTTATATTGTTCAGCCTGGATAACGGAAAATTAATTTTACATTTTTTAAATATTTTTTTATAAATTTTTTAATGGCGTTAAAATTTTTAATCTGTTCTTCTTTAAAAAATTACACAATTATAAAAGAAACAAAAAAAACATTGCCATTATTCTTAAATTTAACTTGATCGTTGCATTCTCTTATTATTGCTGAGTCTTCATGTTTATTTATTTCTATTTAAAATTCTTTTATGCTATAGTATCTAATAATATGTAGTACAACTTCTGCTTTTTTCAACACGTTATTTCCATCTGCAATTACTTTACACGTGTATCTACCAAAAAACAAAAACTAAACTTTCATTTCACAAAAGTATATTAGAAATCTAACATGTCATTTCGGTTATGCGGTGATGTTGACACCAGAATATGCCTATCTTATTTATATATGATGTTTGCTTGTTTCCCCTCGACTTATTGGAATTAAAAAGACTCAGTTATTACGTATTTCCCGTACTGCCTATACAGAGTTCCGAATAACATAATTTCCAAAGACTTTTTATCCGTTTCCTCTTCATTGCACTGTTTTCTACATTTGTATATGTTGAATGTTTACTACGGATTGGCGTCTCTTTCCATTGTCTTCAACTCAAGGTTTATGACAAAAAGTAGGTGGATATCCTTAGATATTTGGAATGTCCTTAATTCATTTGTTGCTGTGGGGCTTCAATGAACTGATTTGAACCTCATTAACCATGTTATAATGAGGCCTAAACATACATATGTATAATTTTTAAATATATTTGTTATAAAATTATTAATTTTTTGCTGAAACTGTGTATAAATGTATTGTCTATGTTTTATAGTTATATATTTTCATTCTGACGAGATTACTGACAATCAAAAGATTACGTGTACATTTAATGGCGCCCTAAAACCTAAATAAATATATATATTATAAAGATATATATATTTTTTAATATCATTATTAATAAATCTTGCATTTGAACAATACAGGCTTGGGACATAGAGTATCAATCTGAAAACAATAACAGTGAAACAGAAAACCTATTCACCCTTTGAAAAGCTCGGCATATAACCATATGGAAACCCGAAATGTGCTTGCTCAGCGTCCCACAATTCGCATATTTACTTACTTTAAGCTTTCTTAATAGCTTATTTCTTAATTTCTTATTAAGCATTCTTAATCGCTTCCATATACACCTACGAGGAAACTGCGTCGACTATAGTCATGAAACTTGAGATATCGGTGAATCAGTAGGTTTTCTTATAGACACAATTATGCATAATAAATAAAATATTAAAAATAAATAAAACTATTACATGCAAAATAGTTTCAATTTTTGGGAAAAGCTCTATGTATGGACGATAAGGCAGCGCTGTAAATGATGAATAAACATGACAAATGCTTAAATCATACTTTACAATTATATGATTTTGATTAGGATATCAAAATATTAAAAATTATTTTATATTTTCCTTACTGGTTTACAGAAATTAACCAAATTAACTAAATATGGGATTGTTTTAAGGGACGGTTAAGTGACTCTACATCTACAGCCGCACAATCTTAAGGACAAGAACAACATAGTGATAAATTAAATTAATTTTAGATGATTTTATTATATAAAGTTAGTAATGTAACACAAATACAAAATTGTAAAAATCATTGAATAAAAAACATCAAATAATTTACACGCCATTCAATAGTTTTGTTATGCAAAAAGTTGCGCACTTATTTTTGGTTGTGCATAAGAACATTGTGTATATAATATAGTTATATTGTCAAAACATGTTCGACACAGTGAAAAAACACAAAAACAATGTGTGGTTTGGAAATATATATGATAATCATATATTGTGACATGATTGTAGAATGTGTTTTAATGATTCTTTGTGGTACGTCATTTCTTTAGAAAAATTATATATATATACAGTATTGGCCTATATACGACAAATAAAATCAATTTTGTATCAATTTCTTCACCAGGTTGAATATATTTTTTTAGGGATTCGTACAATTCTCAAGCTAACAAAAATTAGAAAGGCCCTTCGAATATGAACCTACATTAGAAGGTCATGTTTTCTCTTTTATGCAGTAATCCCGAGAATTAAGAATTCCGCTTGATAGAATTGGAAACTACTATAGCTAGTAGAACCACCCGACAATTTCCTGCAATTAATTCACAGCAAAAAGTTGTGCAATGCATCACGTTTCTTGCTCCATCATGGGGTAGAACCATGATTCGTATAATAAAAAGGTATTGTTTGGAAGAAAAAAACTTTCAATTTTAAGTTCAATTAAAATATGATTAAATATTTCTTTATTTTAATGCAAAGACATGCAACAATATTCCCCTTGAAATCAACAATTTCGTTAGACACGCGTTATATTCTTTTTACGATATTATTTATATTTTATAATAATTTTATATATTAAATCAATCGTATCGTTTTAGTTATAGCAAGAAGTATTTTTAATATTTATAAACTTAGTAAAATTAATTATAAATTGAAATAATAATTTCTTCAGGAGTCGTTAGTCAAAACGTTTTAATTAAAAATCTTAAAATTGTAAAACGTTATTGTAAAAATATGTCACATCATTATTTTGTTAAAAATAATCGATGTTTATAATTTCTAACATTTAGAAAGATCGTTAGTTTCACGTAAGTTTATCACGCTAGTGTTTACGGTTTATATATTTCTTTAGAGCAACAGGTAACCTCCTTGTAGATAGTTTTATGTTAAACTAACTAAATGAATATCTCATCTTGATTATTAATTAAATGAAGTCATACTTATTAATCATATTGCAATTATTAGTATTACCATAATTTTACAATGTTAACTAGTATGAACAAAACCGGCAGAAATCAAATGACGTGATATCTTTTCAAGTTACTCAATTAAATTAAAAATGACTAGCTAAATTTAAAAAATCGCGAATTCGAACTGAAATTGCTAGTCTGGTAAATACACATTATAAAATTCCTTACATCATATACAAGAACTTTTAAGAAAACATCTCTAGAAAATATTCCAAAAATTATGCCATGACATTTGTTTTATTGCAAAGTCATTTACTTGCTAATTTCTCCACATCCCCTTTTTATAAATTACAATAATTATTATAAATGTTTTTTCCGTACAAATATTTGTATCGTTTTATTTGTCAATGTAATAAGTTCATGCTTAGGGCTACACATACCTTATAGAAATGTGTTGAGTACACACATAAAACAAACGTCATACTTGTTATTGTGTTATCGAAATCAACTGATTTATGGCAGTTGATTAAGTCCCTTCGAGGTTGTTATGACATCTTTTATTACTACCCTTCCGAAAAAGAAATGAAAAGAAATGTTACAGAGCTATAAACATTCTCAGTGAACGGGAGCTCTTTTATTTTAATTCTAAATTTTATTTCACATCTCATATTATACAATATTATTAATTGATTAGCAGTAACAAAAATTAGAGATATGTTATGTATTTTTGTGAAGCAGCAAGTATTATATGGGGAATTTAATCGTGTGAATATTTTTTATTTTTTAAATTTTATAATGGCGAATTTCAACTTTAACAAGGAAAAAAAGTAACAATTAAATAGATAATTGTTCACAAGACTAGATAATTTTTTAAGTATAAAATTGATAATTATTTTTATTGAACACATAGTACAAAATAGTTTAAAATATTATAATAATTTAAAAATTGCTGATTCAATTCTTGTGTATAGGCCGTGAAATTTTAAACAAATTATTGAAATTTTTTTTTGCTGATTTATGTATTTATATATCATTTATTGCTTTAATGATTTATTGATTTAATTATTTATTGATTCAATGATTTATTGATTTAATTATTTATTGATTTAATGATTTAATGATTTATTGAGTTAATGATTTATTGAGTTAATGATTTATTGATTTAATGATTTATTGATTTATTAATTTATTGATTTATTGATTTAATGATTTATTGATTTAATGATTTATTGATTTAATGATTTATTGATTTAATGATTAATTGATTTAATGATTAATTGATTTAATGATTTATTCATTTAATGATTTAATGATTTAATGATTTATTGATTTAATGATTAATTGATTTAATGATTTATTGATTTAATGATTTATTGATTTAATGATTTATTGATTTAATGTTTTATATACTTAGATATGCCGAGAATCATAAAATTATAGTTTTCAGCAAGACTATAAATCATTAAATTATTAAATTTAATAAAAAGAACGCTTTTTGGTACACTGCTCCACAGACTCCATATTTCTGCTCCACTGCTTAATAGACTGTTCCTACAGAAAAAAGAAACAATTCTTCAAGAAGAAAAGAAAAAAAACAGTCTGAGAGAAACACACATATGGTGATGGATTATTTTAATCAGAAGTGAGCATCTATGTTTTGTAAATATTGAAAAATAATTATTTTTACTATTTTGTTATATTTTGTTAATGCCGTTCCAGGAAAATATGCTTCTTAGTGCCTAAAAAATGTATCAACTCCTAAAATACATGCTGGATCGTCACCATTTGTTCAACATTTTTGTACAAGGTTATTCTGAACAAAAGTTATGCAATGAATTGGCTTGAAATGAATACATTTAGAAAATGTTTAACATTATTGGTAGAAAAATAGGTCATATTTTCTACTTGTTTCCCAAGTAAATGTAATTTCTTATATAAAATGATGTTAATACAACTCACTTACTAAAACCTAACTCACTTTTATTATATTTATATGTATATATATATATATATAATAACACATACCACGTTTGAAAGCTAACTGTGTCTTCATTTTACATATTTGATACACTTTAAAAATGTACAGAAAATCATGCATTTTTACATATGTAAAGCCTTGTAAAAATTAAAATGTTTTTATTTTTATTAATCTATACTTTATTTTCTCAGTATGTGTACATAATCTATTAAAAAACATCATAAACTACAATTGTGGGCTTCTTTCTAAAACCCTGGATATATGTACCCCTTAAAAATAACTTAAAAATAACCCATTAAACTTAAAAAACGACCAATAAATTACAACATTATATACACAATAGATTTTAAAACGGGAATTAGAGTGAAAAATGTAATAAATCTATGCCTTCACAATCATGCTGAATCTTTATTATGTCAATATATACTATGGCAATAACATTAAAAAAAAATTGGTAAATATTTCGAAAAAGATGCATAACCTACCTATGTGCAGTATTACACATTTTCAGATCACTTGGATGATAAAATAGATCATTTCATTAATGATGGTAAAAGAGAGTGGTGTATTTTATGCCCCACCTCTTAGCTGTTATTATGTAAATAATGAATATCATTTTGGTTTATCGCAGTATCCTTCAATAGTTTGATATTTTGCCCTACACCATAATTTCAAATGTAATGTTTACATATTAACTTAATAAGTTTTGCACGAACCAGTTTTGTAAGCATTACAAATTTAAAATCTGTTCTTATTGGTTTCAGTCTTTATACTTTTGCCTTTTGTATTTTGTATGGTAATATTATGGGCTTTTTCATGACACCATTTATAAAATATGTTTTCAAATATGGTGCATTCTACAGGTCAGCTTTTACTACTGACTTGTAAATTATCGTATTCCATTTTTGCCCATTTCTTAAACCTTTACAGGCAGCCCATAAATGTTTGTCGGCCGGGCCCGATACAAGTTTTTTTATTACTTTGAATGTATTTATTACAGATATTGTCATTAAATATATACTATACTATACTATACTATTACTGAAATAATAATAATAAATAACTTTTTTTTTTAATTGCATATGTATGATTATATATTTGCTACATAAAAACGCACATTGATTCTTTCTTTACCGTAATATAGGCTAAGTCACAACAAATTTACTACATAGGTGTCAAAATAATTTTGTAGGCTCTTCATGATCTAAATGTGAATAGGCTTGTAAATATGAACAATATTTAAATTCAAATTGCATAAAAATGTTATGCAAACTATAATATCCAAGGTTGACAATAAATTGCGCAGGTTTAAAATTATACAATTGTTCACATAATTTAATATTGTTATTGGTGGCTGGATTTAGGGGGCATAATTTAGCGGGTGCTCCCCAATTGCTGATGAACGCGTGAATTTAATCAATGTGTTCAATCAATCAACTCTTGTTTTTTTACTGTCGGCAATATCTAAGCAGTGTGAATTCTATTTTTTGGTATTCTAATTTGCATACGAGATAAAAAAATCAATATTCGACGGATTACGCCCATAATGTGGTGAACACCACTAGGTGTTTTATGAATCCATCGTGGTCCATTATACACAATTATTTGAAATTGTAACAAATATAGTTCCCTATTAATCTTCCACGAAAAATATTGTTCTTTACCGTTTATAATATTATTATCAATTTTATTGTTTCGATTGTGCAATAATGCACACATCTATATCGAAATGAAAAACATTAAACACATTAACATTGTTAATATATATACTTGTATATATATATATATACAATTAAGATTAAACATACAATAAACATAAATGAGAGAACACGTTATACTATTTGGCTTTCAGGAAAATGGGTCTGCTTGTCGCTTCGACTGAATGTTTTGCGTTATTGAAGGGGTATTGCTGATTATTGCTGAGTATTGTCTGGTGAACTCGGTTAAGCACGTAAGCGTTTCTAATCGGAACAATTAAAATAGACTCAAAGCACCCCAGTAGACGGGGTTGCTATAAAATGAAAAAACTTCGAAGGTAAAGTAAAATAATTCATCTTCATTGCGCAGAAGTGAAAAAATGCAAGATATTATCAATTTAAATTAAATTCTATAAAACAGAGAAACATAATCGCTTTTACATAACCCAATTAGACCTGAACAGGTATACAATTACATGTTAATAACTTTCATGGGATCTCAACTGTTTCTGTCTTACAATATGTATTAATCACATAGAAATATAAATTCTATTCAAAATTGACCGTTTTTTTTTTAGTTGCATGTATAAAAAGAAATACAATATTCGTTATTAAATTAATTGTATTAAAATTCATACATTATTCGAATAAATATGTATAAAGTACTTTTTTTAGGGCAAAATCTAAACTAATGTAAATGTAGAGTCGGTTGTTTTAAATTAACAAACACATCAATTTCGTTGAAATTGCTGATCATCCAATTATTCCTCTTCCTGACAATAATAATGAATACAAAATATTGATTACTAAATTTAATATATCTCCATTTAAATTTGCGGCTGCTTACCTTACTTTACCTTAAACCCGGATGGATCAACTGTTGACCCATAGAATATTTGCGATGAATATTTAATCGAGAAAATGATGACCACTTAAAATACAAAAAAATAGATCCAATGATGTAGCCAAGTTACGGTATTCATTGTTAAATTAGTAAACCAAATAATGTCCAAACATCAAGGGGACCAAGTAATATGTTCAGAACATAATTCCACACATATAAGTGGCATAGAGACATCATATGTAGGGGCTGGATTATTCAAGTGGATTTATGCATTTTCTAACATACATTGGACTAGATGGACACTGCATAGGCTAATGAGCACCAATATTCAAGTTTAGGGTGGAAAAAGTTACCTTCCAAAATAATTATTTTTTAATGTAATTTGTCTACTTTTTTTCATCAATCTTATATTAATTATACAATGTTCTAAATATAATAGGAAACAGTAATAAATAACATGAGAAAATTAGTGCTTTTTTATTAACTAACCTTATAGTTATATGCCTACAGTTAGCTAAACTCTTTTAAAAAATGTTGGTAACAACAAACATGACAGAAAAAGGTGGTTTATTTAACTACAATTTTACGGTGTTCAAAAACGTTCAGTGTAGTTTGTGGCTATTTTAAAATCAAATTGGAATAATACAGTTTCTTGCTTAATGTATATATTATCTTACTAAATATTACCCACGAGCGCATATATCTATATACTTTACATTTACATTACTAAATGCCAGTATTAAATTAACCATAGGTAATGAAGGAATTGTTTTATAGGCCGGGTAGTCGAGTACTATGTTGTGATATTGGTCCTTTTATATAAACGTAAATGCGAATTGCGTCAGATTTATTTATTTTCTTGAAAATTTCGTATAAAAGTATAAAAATATCCAGATAATACAACAGAAACCGTGTCTCGTGTGAACATATTTATCTGTAGCTTAATTTGTAAAACGTGCTGCTGTGGAGATAATATTTTTAATTACTTTGTATGTATTATTATCACTGCCATTAATTATACATTTTCTTCATTAATCGTTAATGCGCAAATTAATTTTTATAAATTTCAAACAAAAAATATTTTAATTAAGAAACAGATTTTTTTTGAAAAAGTAGTGTATGCTTTGTTGTCTTCTAAATGGATCCGTAACTGAACATTAATTTTGTTAACCCATATGGAGCATTATTTTGACTGTCCAACTTGCAAACATACAATATACTGACAACTACAAAATTAGAATTGTAAAAAAAATTAATTAACTTTCTATATGCTTATAACAGGCGCGATTCCGATCGGGCATGTTAAGGGATGCTGTGGAATTTCCCTAATTTAAGAAATGTTAGGAAATTGGAAAATTTCATCCGGAAAATTGTAATTTTATCAGAATTGTATTATTATTTCATGCTAGATTTCTACCATTTTGTCAGATATTTGATAAAAGGAAACTAGACATTAAAAATGCTGGACTTCCGTCTGTGTAATATATAGGTAGATATTAAATATGAATTCATTAGATATAATTTTATAAATATTGATAAATAAATATATCGGTTTTTTTAATTAAATTATAGATTATAGAAGGGTCTTCAAACATATTTAATGCGATATAAATATTATATTAAACATATTGAAGTATTGATATTTTTAAAATATTGTTTAAGAAATATAAACACGGTAACTGAAGCTTTGTCACATATATTGACATACTTATGGAAACATATAAAAATGATATCTAGAACAAATGCAGCCCTGTATAAGCATTCTCGACATAATACGCAAGTAATATATATATATACTGTAAATGTGCAACAAAATTCAAGAAACATAATATATTCATTGATATATGTAGAATGGTATTTATCTGTAATCTGTTTTATATGCGCATGAACTGTTACTAATTAGATACATGGGCAACAGTATCACAACGTTAGGACATACATAGAGCAATAGTTATTTTTTTAAATAATTTTTTTCTTTGTCACCTTTTTCTGACACCATTATTAGGGTTGTGCAGAAGGATGATTATACTAACCACACTCGTTAACTGCAATATATACTGTCATTGCCATTCACTCACGCTTTTCAGGAAAATGATCAACCACTCTTTTGTGAGGTCTCAAATACCCTTTTGTAACAAATAAGTGTTGTGGCATACACACATCCCGAACGAATTTCTAGCAGAGTTTTGACAATATCAATTTCTTAAAATTTTTATAACATTTGAATATAAATATATTATTGTTTTAATTTGTATAGAAAATAAGACGAATTGTTATTTAATAATATTTCCATTTTGATTAGCACTCATAGTCCTGGAATTTTTCATCATTTCGGAGACATTGCAGGTTATTATTTATTTTTATAAATTTAATTTTATTATGATTTCTATATTGTAATTGACCTTGTATTTTGATTTTGGGTTTATATATATAATTGAATGGCTGCAAATTTTATGTTACTAATTTTTGTAGTTTTCCAGCTGTAGAATACTATTAATGTTTCTAAATGTAATGCTTTTATGTTTTACATTGTTTTTACGCTTATGCTTTTAATGTAAAATGCTTAGGTAGCAATTTATTAATGATTTAATTATTTTAAAGAATTACATTATGTACAAATACTTCTGCATCGCCCCGTATATGGTTTTGCTAAATTCATATTGAATTAAAAAAAAGTTTATGCTGTTTAATATTCATAAAATAATCGATATGCATGATAATATGAAAATACACAATTTGAGAGACCTGCGATGGAGTACAGTGGTTTCCTGCCTATTGTTGTTTTTAATACGGTATCGGAGATGGCTGATTTTATCAATGTTACGAGAATAATTATGAAAATTGATAAAAGATTCCAAAACAGTCGCTTCGAAATGAAAAAATATTAAATTAAGAATTTGTGCAATGCGCAGTATACCTTATTTAAGCATATATATAGAAACAGCATTGTAAGTGGCAACCTTGAATGGATATTTATAAATTTATATAGAAAATAATTATTTCCTAAATAACTTCCGTTATGTGAAAATAAGGGTTGATTAAATACGTCATAATCTATCTTGTTTAGGCTACTTAAGGAGTGATAATTAGGCAAAACTAACATGAAATTGTATTATACGTATTTTACACAGCCTATCAATCTTCTATCAATAAAATCTCTATACTACTTAACAGGTGCGGTATTTACAAGGCAAACGCCATGAGCAATACACATTACAATAATTTATAATCACCACTTCCGCTATATTTAACACTGTAGTTCTCTTAATTTTCACCTTCTTTCCCATTTCTATTTATAAATTGTCGTTTAGAATGTGAAAACATTTTTTCTAATAAAACTAGATTACACAGAATACTAAATGATATACAGTATATGTCACGCAATTAAACATAATCTGTAGGGTAAAATAAAACATATATTGTTCAAATATAGATTCATTAATATAACATCATTTTAATTAATTAAAAATAATGACTGTAGAGTAGTCACTTCCTAACCGAATAAATATTACAAAAACCTATGAATATTTGTAGACAATAAAGACTATAATTACATAATTATTTAATTGTGGCATTTATATTATTGCAAAAGCGATATCAATATACCTCATGCGTGAAAGTATTCACTAAAGGCCTAAACACACCAATTGCGACGCGACCAAACGTGACTGAGCGATGCGCGGCAAAAAATATATTTAGTTTTCAATCATCGCGACGCGACGAAATACAACGCACATAGTTATGGCTCTATAGAGATATGTCTATATATTATATGCGTACAGACAACGCCTAAAAGTATAGTATTTGAAAGCCGTTAAATTATAACACATTAAATTCACGAAAGAATTATTAAAAAGAATCTGTATATTTTACTATTTTGCAAAAATTCTTTAATAAAAACAACGGTTTTTTCAATAAATTTTTTTCTGAACTATAT
>JAUZND010065471.1:0-17644 GCA_034780555.1 Coelogynopora nodosa | reverse complement strand
CTTTTAAATCCTACAAAAAGCCCGTTCTGCCAACACTGCCCCGATACTCCACAAACTCTTGAACACTGGCTACAAGATTGTCCAAGCACCACGGCCTTAAACCAACACTTTTTCGGTAACCACAGTCCACCCTTGTCGGTCCTCTCTACTCACCAGAGGGAGGTGGTCAAGCTGGCACGGAAGACTCTCTAGTATCCCGTGGCTGGTCGAAATACAATCAATCAATCGCCAGCAGAGGAGTCGAGCCAAAGATTTCATTTTGTCTCTACCCAAGTGCCCCTGGTGAAGGTGTTGGAGCATTGCCTCTTGACAGGTTGGAGGAATGAGTGTCTATTCGTTGATCATAATGACCCCCTCCGGTTGCATTGACGCCTCTTCTCAAAGTCGGTAGACCTCCGGGATATGTTTTTTGGCGGATATTGGCCATCCTTTCCGCAGCCTCGATTGCCTATCGTTGCAGCATTGAGGACGTCGTCTTGCCCACTGAGGAAGCCGTATTAAAGATGTGTTTCAGTGCTTGATGATCTGAGACAATCTTGAATCGGGACCCACACACATTCTTGTGAAGTCGCATCACTGCCCATACGATTGCGAGAGCTTACTTCAGAGACCGCGAATATTTCTGTTTTGCCATGCTCAGCTTCCTAAAGATGCAGATGACTGATTAATGCGACTGTTCTAGGACAGCGCCTATCACCCGTTCGGAAGCATCGACCACGACCTTATAGAGTAAACTCCATGTTCAAAACTCTTGAGCACTTTCCCTAGAACCCTCACGTCGACGAATGCAGAGAAGACCATTGACACGTCTCTGTGCCCAGTAGATCGAGGAGAGATTGGGCCATTCCAGCAAAATTGGGCACGAACTTGCTGTATAATAGTACTGAATTAAACCAAGAAAGGATCTAAGTTCCTATAGGGACTTGGGAGTGGGTGCTTTCTTGAGCGCTTGAATTCGTTCCACGTCTGGAAAGATTCCTTGACCATTGATATAGTAGCCGAGTTACCGAATCTTTTCCGTTCCGAATACCGACTTCTTGGCATAAATTATTTGTACGTTCGTCTTGTCTAGCACATGTAGAAGTTGTAGTAGTCTCGAATTGTGCTCTTCTTTTGTTGCCGCGTGCATCAAGAGGTTGTCTCGGTAGGATCTAATCCCTGGGAGAGTTTCGGTTATGTCATTGATCACCTTTTGAAAGATATCCGGGGAAACGTTGACACTACATTTGAATTGATATTGAAAGAGTCCCCACATTGTGTTGATAATGGTTAGCTACTTTGACTCGTCATCCAACGGAATTTGTAAGAAAGCATGGGTGCACTTTTCGCGACTTTTCTCAAATGAGATCGATCTTTGAGAAAAGTCGCGAGCCTTAGAGTCCTTGAAACATGTCCACCACAGATCCGCGGGATGACGAATTGAGGATCTGAGGAATTAGATTCATCGCGCACTTTGGCAGTCAATTGATCCACCACTGTATGAGGATGGCTGGGAACGCTTCTGATTGTGGTGTTCGTCAGCTGAATCGAATTTGACACGAGACCAATACTGTGGAGGTTCGAAACCGCCATGAAGTTGATTGGGCTGCCCGTATTCATGATGAAGTTCACCGATTATCTTTTTTGGAATTGAAGTTTGTGGAATAAATGCAATCTTGAAGAGACCGTAAACACATTAATATTAGGTTCATCGTCTGACTGGACCGAAACCGTCTTCACCGTAATTGGAGCTCTGCACACTTTAGCAATGAGACCAGACTTGTGGCACCTAGCGCTCTCCGCTTTCCTTAAATTGTAGTCCATTCTTAGATGATCCCATCCGCAAGAATTGCAGCTGTTTTTAGAAGTTGGTCCTGTGGTGTACGCCGACCTACCTTGACTGCACTTGTCTTGCCCTGAGTGCGTCTTCTTCTGACTCGAATGGAAAAGGGTGCCTTGTCTTGAATCTGTGGCCTTATAACTCACTTCTCGGTTGTTCCGTATATTTATATGCATCTTTACCAATCAGTGCCAAATAAAATGCAATTTTTGTCTCCTCAGTGACTCGGTTGGTGGTAATGGCATAGAGATTCAATCTTTCGTGCAAGTTTTTTAATTTTTTGGGATCATTAATGTTGTGATTTTCGAGACAACGCTCCATTAAGAAAATTTGAGTATTAAACTGGAAGTTGAACCAAGAAGGTTGATACAATCAGCAATTCAAGATGAAAGCAACTATAATACATCCCCCCAATACGAAGAGCCAGACTGTTGGATATAAGCAGATATAAGGCCCGAACATTCAGCAAATAAACGCCCAGTGATGCAATACAACTCTCCGTCCAGAGAAACAATCAATAAGTATAGTTTACTATCAACTTAATATCCTGTTCGCGACTGCTACTTGTTAAAGTAAACAATATCAGAAAAGTCGTAGTTCCTAAATGTAGAATACCTGATTAAAGCAGACAGTGTGGGTTACGTTAAGTACAGAAATGAGAAATGAAAGAGTTTATGTACATTAAGTTCATAATATCTGTCCAAATGTGCTATTCGTATCTGATTGGCTAGCCAGTTAGAAAGCTTCTATTGATGGCACGTAGCAATACCTTTTTCATTGGTGGGGCCACTTTTATAAAAGAGACTATTACCAAAATTATAAATATTAAATATCGCTATGCTTTCAAAAAGTAAAATTTAGTCTAAGTATACATGAAAACACATTTATTTGGAATAAAATGTATTTTACAAAAGTAGATATGTACATTTTAGAAACTTAGACAAGGAAATTGTAAAAACATGTTATTTGTAATAATAGAAGAATAAAGCTGAGCCACAGTTGCTATATTTGTGCAGCTTTTGCCAATTTTGTTTTTAATATTTTTCATTAAAAAAACATTGGGGGGGCCACGGCCCCCCTGGCCCCCTCTGTGGCTACGGGCCTGTATTGTTATAAACAACACTATAATACAAAGATAGTGGATTATGATCCACTATCTTTGCAATAATACGTCGCGGGCGCGCGTCACTATAAAAGTAACATCTGAATCAAGTATAATGAACTGTTACAGTTTAACACCCTAAAGTAATTATCACACTAATTAAACAAAAACATTTATTTTTGTAACTAAATAGATCTTAGATAACTAAATCTTAACAAAACAAATATATTACCCCACCCCTCGTTACGCTGAAGAAATTATGGCCACACCACTCCTTCCATCGTGACATTTTTTGTGAATGCAATGGCTCCCAAATTATGACTAAATCAGATAATTTTAATAAGTTTTAGGCGCTTATTATAGGTTGTGTCAAATTGATGATATTGTTCTACGATGTGGATAAGTAAAATATATTTTTCAATTTTGTGTATCAATTGATAAACTTCAATTATAAGGGCATAAATAAGCTACGAAAAAATAAAAGTGAAAGTTATTTTAAAAACACAGCTATAATAGTTGTCTGTAGTTGTATATATATAGACAAATATGGTTGTTTATATGAGAAAATCAGATATGTACCTTCTCAGACGAGACTATTAAACGTGATGTATAAATATGAGTAGGACATATATTATATATATAAGTAAAAATATAATCACGTTTGGTATTGAAGATACAATAAACAAACATTTAGTTCAATAGTGTGTGTATATATTTCTGTAGGTATGTTTTGCCAGGCAAGGATATAGGCCGTCTTCCGGGGAAAAAAAATTAATTTTAACGTTATTTTATCTATATATAAATAAATAATGGATTGTAGAAACACGCCGCGTTTCGCGCACATCACTGCGGTATAATTTTAAATTATTTAAAACACGCTGATTTATTATTTTCTTTTTTAAAAATGTTTAATACACTAAAGTACAGTAATTATCACACTAATTAAACAAAAACCATGTGGCTTTTCGGAAGACTGTCAGAATTTTTTAATAAAATTGTTCTATTATTGTTTTGCTGATTGCCCAAATATATATATATATATACACATAAATATATACGGGACATCATAGACATTTTCAGTAGAAAACATCCTAGTTGTTTAGAGTTAGATTGATATATTCTTAATGTCTAATTTACAGTATCATAAATTGATAACTCATGTATTTCTCAGATATTTATTCTATTTGTTCTGATTATAAATTTTTCTGCTATAAGCCCATTTTCATTGGTTGTTAAACATATACAAGATGAAATGTATTTCACCAATTAAGATTTTAATTTAGGAGTATGGTCTGATTTTAATCTGGATTAGCCCCATTCACAAATAACGTTACGCAGGAGGGGATGTCATGGGATGTTTGCTTCTGCGTAATGCCGTGTAACGGTATGGGGTGGTGGATATAATATAATATGGCGTTGTGTTACGTTAAGCTATATATATATATAATGAAGTTAGAAAAATGAGTTTTTTAATTAGTGTGTTAAAAATATGTAAAAAAGAAAAATAATGAATAATACGTGTGTTTTGGATAATGTAAAATTAAATGTACCAATTTATACACACCAAATTATTTCATACTTATATACCTGGTAAAAGTTAAAATTAAGTATATTAAGCATAATGAATTTATTTAATATATTTATACTACATGCTTATTATAAAAGTGATGTCTCATGCATTGATAATTATACTCTATTTTATTCATTACGTATATAAATAATGTGTACTTGATATTAATATAACTTCGGACATCATTATTATAATATATTATTCAGTTGACATTTTGTTGCTTTAATTAAAGCCTTAAGTATCGAATGTATCTAAAATAGGATCTTTTATTTATTTAGTAGATCGTTTTTCTGAAATAACTACAAGTGTATTTTTAAGTAGTCCTTACTGTACATTTTTCGCTATAATAATATATATATATATGCATTATACATTGCCGCAATTTCATATTTAAATTGTTTCATTAACAAAAATATTACGTTCGCATGAATAAAAAAATAAACACTGTCTTCTTAAAATATTTCATTTCGTCTATGCTTAACGTAATATTTAAAAGAATAATTATATATTTTATTTGTTAAGACAATTAATGTATCTGTACTTTTTGTTTTACTAGTTTAAAATATAATGCAATGTATTGACATGACAACATTGAGGTATGCGGCGCTCATTTAATTTATTATGGGAGAATTTTGTAATTTTAAATATGTGATTGTAATTTTTGAATTAATACAGAATAACATGTAAAAATCTTTCGATTGTAAGTAGTGTTGTTTATTCTAACAAGTATGTACTATACATGCTTTAATGTGTGTGATATATTATCTTAATTTCAAATATAGTTAGTACAAATACAGTGACAGTGTCCATTGTACAATACATTTGTCTATTTAAAAATTATATTGATATAAATTTGTATATATAAACAAACGTTTGTATTAAAATTATTTTTTTAAGTTATGGATTTGGTGATGTTTTGTCGTGGTGACGTTTTGACATGGTGAGGTTTTGATATGTAACCCACTTTTTTGTGTATGCCATGCCCATATGATATGGCATGGAAACATGTTTTTAATATTATTTGACATTGTTGTGGTGTTCATTTGCTCAGATAAATATGAAGTGGTTATTTGCAGAACTGTCTTCATTGTAAGAGTCACTAAAAAAAATTACCATACTAACAAATGAAATCATAATTTAAGAAAAAGAAGGTTGAAGGATATTTATTAATTATAAGTTAATAATTTAATATTTATAACCAGGTCCATAGCAACAGGGTTTGGCCCACCAATATTTTTTTAATGAATTTTTTTTTATTCCAAATAACATCTTTTTACTATTTCCTTGTCTATAACTTTCTTAAATGTATTTACTTTTGTAAAATATATTTTAGTCAAAATAAATGTGTTTTCATGTATACCTAGACTCAATTAACTTTTTGCCTTTGGAAGCATAAAAATATTTAATATTTATAATTTTGGTAATAATGTCTAATATAAAAGTGAAAAAGGTATTGCTATTGGCCTGATAACTAATAAATATTATTTTATACAGATAATTACACAACCTGCTAATAATGTAAAACTTAATCAATTTCATAAAACCAAGCTTTTAAATATATAATCTAAGACTAATAGTAATACAAGCATAATTTAAAAAAATATATATATATAGTTTTGAATCTGACCATTTAAAAGTCTCAAAATTTGTGGATTTCTAGACATTTTATCACATTTATATTGGATATTTTTCTAAAGAAAGTGATATTATTGATGACTTTTAGATATTTTCAGACAATTTAAATGTTGGATGTTAAGTACCCTGATAGTATAATAACAGACAGGTAGTCTGACATTATTGTACTGACAATATAATATCTGGAGGGAGGATATTTATGAAAGTTGAAAAAATCTAAATAATTTACAATACAGAATTGAGAAGAAGTTTATTTAAATTTTAATAATTTTTAAAAGCAAGAGAATGACCATTTAATATTGAAAAAATTTATTTAAAAAACATTCTTTTGCTTTTTTAAAATTAAAAATGTTGAATTTGTGTTTTTTGTATTATGATTAAATATCTGCCAATTTCACCTAAATATAAAAATAAATAAGTGCAAGACAAATAATTTTATAAACACCACCATTAAGATTTAAAGAATGTTTATATTTAAGAGTTATTGTAATTTAAAGACAAGTATTAAATTACAAAATGAAGTAATATTTTATTGCAAAAAGTATCTAATTATTCTAGAAAAGGCACAGATTAAATATTTTTAGTATAAATATTTGAATCTACCTTTATCTCTAAACAAACCCAATATTGTTAACCTTAATAACTGCTTCTATTCTTTTACTTATATTTTAAGTAAATTCCTTTTTAATTATGTAATGTCAGAATATAGCCAATACTGCTATATTTTTAATTGGTAAATTTTATTATTACTAAGTATATTAGTCAAAACTATGAGGATAAAACATAGTAGACATAAACTTTTAGTTGTTTAAATACATTTAGAATTTGTATACAGGGGGGGCAAAAGTAACCAAACCCAAAATATTCATGAATAATGGTTGTCTATACCAGAAATTATTCAGTATTGTGCATGTCTATGCCATATTGAAGCAATCAATAATTAAAATTTGTATGAGGAGGCCATATAGCATAGACATTGAATTTTAATTGAAATCAATATTGCAGACAGCAGTTTGCATGGAAAGGTGATTTTTTTAAATTAATTTAACACATTTGATTAATCCACTAGAAGTATGACTCATCCAGTTAAAGGCTTTCATACAGCGAGCACATCTTTTAACTTTTCACGTCTCACTTTCTTACTAACTGTAGAAAATCAATAATCACCTATTGTGTTGAGAAAGAAAGTCTATTAGCCATGAGTAATGATGTCAAGGCATGCAAAATTAATGGAAAATATTGTTAAGATCAGACATTACAACTTCATAAAATCATATCTCAATACATTTTAAATTACATAAATGAAATTTATATAAATTTTAGTTAAACATTTTGAGGGGCGGCATTTTTAAAGAAAGGGAGTGTATATATACATAATTGTATATTGTATAGTATATTTCATTTAAATTGAATAAAACTATTAATGTTTTAACAATTTTTTATCAATACTTTGACTATGTTATAGATAGGAAAATGTTACACATATCTTTTAATTTATAAAAATGTAAATTTCTTTTTCTAGACTTTATTAGTTACACTACCATAGGTAGAGTATTTAGATCAGTTGGTTTATTAATTTTTATGCAATTTACTTAAACACTTTCAGAAATAAATGGCTGTAGTTTTTAACATATTATTAAATTTGTCAATTAAGCTTTTTTTAATAAGTACCATATTAGTTTATCATTTTTACCTTAACTATAACCTTTCTGATTATGACTAAATCATCATGGCGTTAACTTTTTATTGATCAATTAAAGATCTATCTAGGTCACCAGTGTAATTTTTCACTTTAATGCATTTTATATAATGGTTCATAAACTGTGTAAGTTATAACTTTGATATTGGGTAACTTTTCCGAAATGTATATTTGCTTTATAAATAATATTTTGCTTAAAATAATAATATTGTTTTTGCATCATAATCAATTAAAAAAGAATGTTTTGTTCATACATGTATACATTTATATAGATATATAACATTTATATTACATAACATTATTTATCATATTTGGACATTGTTTAAACACATCTCATTAGATATTTTCAAAGTGCTGTATAAATGTTTTTCCCCAGTTATATAAAGACTATTGCTTGGTGATATGGATAATGTCATGCATGAAACTTCAAACCACTAAAAATATTTATTTATGCAACTAGCTAAAATGTTACTAGAACTCTTAGCAATTTATTTTGTTATTTATTGTATTATTAAAAAATAGTTATAACAGTAAACCAAGAGCTATACTGAAAACATAGAATTCTGAATAATTTAAAAGTACACAATATATTTTGTAATTTGATATTGAATATGTGTTTACAAAAAACACATGTAGTATAATTAAATACCCATTATCTGAAGAAAATTTCATGATTGTGTATGTCATATTAATCATAAATATGTTTTTAACTATTTAGTACACTGTTTTAATGATTCTGTGTAGTACACTTCATATAAGTTTTTATATATTTCAAATAGTATGTCTCAAATCTGTGTTTAAAAGTCAAATAAAGGTGATTTGTTTTCCTCATCCATCCAAATTATATTTTCTAATTAAATGTTATCTTCATGCAAAAACTCTTTTTTTTAAATTTGTTACAGTTATTAGCGAATTATGTATATCATAACATAATACATTCTTAGTCTATATCTTAAAAAGTATTTTGTATTATTAATATTTAGTATAATAGAATTATATGGTTAAATAATATTGGTGATGATATTATATTAATAATGATATTTAAATGAATTAAATAAATTAAAAATGTATCTAAATTACAAAACACATTTTTAAATATAGTGTTTTTGACATTTCCAATGCTAATATTAAGCTAACGAAAAAATTAATTATTTTTGTAATAAGATTTATTAGTAAAATTCAAAGGTTTTGTTAGTCTTAATACAAGTTATTCAGAGTATGTAATGATGGTTTGGAAAAAGATATAATCGGATTAAAATGAACAATGTTCACAGTGTAAAATTATTTTAATTGAATATTGTATATCTTTTTTAAAAATACTTATTGATATAATTATTTATTTTATAGATTAATATGGATAACATAGATGTAGCTGCCAAAGAAAGGCTGGATGATCCAGTGACAGAGCAAAACACAAATGAAGAATTAAATAATACTCAACTTGATGAAATCAATGCAGTGTCTGAAGAATATGAAGAAAATAAGGAGCCACTATTAATTGCTAAAGAGCTGAAATCAACTATAGACCAAAATAAAGATGAGGAATCTCCTATTATTAATACAAAAAGTGGCAATGATTTAAATTTAGATGAAGAAGTAGTAACAACTAATGATGACCAGATAGAAGTTAAAAATGAAGATAAAGAAGATTATACTTATCCAGTTAGTATTTCAGTGTCAACTACTTTAATTAATTCTCCACCTTCAAATCCAAATGCAGCATTTAAATTTAACAACAATATCAACCAATCAATTCAGGTCGCTTCAAAGAAAACCATATTCATTTGTTACTGTCCAGAGGCATCTTTTACAGAAAGAAAAATTGTATCAGACACTGTCCAAGAGCTTAAATTGAATGGAATGTCTGAAAGTATCTGGTTTGACAAAACTGAAGCGGTAATTGATACATGCTGTTGGATGGCGCAGTGTTCAGAAATGGCTGAAAAGTGTCGTGCTGCACTCTTGTTCGTCAGTGAAGGCTTCTTTTCCTGTGACCAATCTCTCCTTCAATCCAGAATACTTCTAGAAAGGTTGACTGATTCAAATGCTGTAGGTCAATTATGTGTATACACAGCTATAGTTTCTCCAATTGATCTGAAACAAATTCCTAAGGTGAATTGTATATGTTGATATATTTTTATGGCATTCATTCTAAAAGATAATAGCCATATTTTTTTTTTTAGAAATTACTAAGTTTCATCAGGAAGCGTTTTCTAAAGGTTAATCTACTTGTTATCTAATATTGAAATTAATTCACGACAACTTTCATTGTTATAAACAAACATCTTCCCACGTATATAAAAATCACATAGTTTCGTTCTTAACAACAGAAAGAAAAAAGTGTTATCAAATTAAGAGTTTGATGAAATTATTTAAAATAATTTAAATTAACCATATGTTGAAATTTCTATTGCTAATTATTCATAATTATTATTATTGTTTGAGACTATGCGTCGAATTATAATTAATTCATTGCATATAGGCCTAACGCTTTTTAGATTTAAAAATATGACTTACAAAACATAATAAATAAGTAAATTTTTTTTATTATATCATAATTTTAATTGAAGCTTATTTTAAACTACGAATTTATAAATTACTCTCAGTAAATATTGACCGCTACAAAAACTATAAAATTATATAAATAAGTTTGGAGTACAACTCTTCTTCATTAGAAATATCAAATAATTGTGATATAATTTATTCCTGAGTTTTATAGAAGTGGGCCAATAACATATAATATATTAATAACATAATCTGTAACTATAAAAACTGAACGAGTTTATTTAATGAATGAGCGATATTTCTAACGTTTTAAATTATGGTGGAAAATTAAATAGAATTAATTACGTTACATTGTAAAAAATTCAATTATATTTCAATGTATATGTACATCACATTTCTAACATAATTAATATTAGCTTTTAAAGTAATCTAAACCGAAAATACCTTCGTCTCGACTAAGTTAAATAAGTATTATATATTTTAAAAAAACACACAATTCAGTTTAGGTTAATGACCTTATCATGCTATTTGAAACACCTTTTTACCATTTAATAATACATAGTTATAGCCAATGCGAAAGGATTCCTGTTTTATGTTCTAGATTATCGTTTGTAAATTCAACATTGTACTTACACAGATTAAGAGGTTTATTATTAACATTGTTTACAAATAATAGACCTCGTAGAATAAACATATAACATTTGAATATTTCGATTTTTTAGTAGGCTTATTTTTTATTATAAAATTAATTAGAGTTTTGAATACAACCTACTATAGAAAATAAAATTATATTATTATTATAGGTTACTACTAAGAGATAGAAATTTCACATTGTGTGTGCAATTAAAACAGTAAACTGGATTAATATATTATTACATCCATAGTAACATAGTCAACTAGAGTTTTAATTTATAACATTCACGGCAGACACACCTTAAAGCACGCCTCAGTTAATCTTCTCATTTCCTCTTCTCGCCCCCCTCTTACACAGAAATACCACCCGTTGTTTGAGCGCTACATCGATCTGCAGGCCGACTCAGTTGGTCCGAGCATAGCCGAACGGGTATCGGCCATCGTGGGCGTCTTCTCCATCGATCTCGAGTACTACGCCGAGTCACTCCAGCCCCCGGGAATCCTCGGGGACGACGATCCGGCCAGGGGTGGCGGACCGCCCGGCCGATATCGGCGTTCGCGGATCCTGACCTGGACAACGTCGGATGTCCAGGAGTGGCTCCAATCGCTGGCGATCCGTGAGTTCTACCGGCAGAGCTTCGCCGAGTGGATGCTCGACGGGTTCCTCCTGGTCGCCATGACCGAGCGGGATATGACGGACTTGCTCGAAGTGGACAGTCGGGTTGTGCGGAAGAAGTTGACCTCACAGGTAATATAGTGAGCTAATTGTATTATTCCTCTTTGGTTATAGTCAGTATCAAATATGGATAAAAACTGTGATTTCAAAATAATGGCCTTACCAATATATTTATATTTTATTTCTAACGACCAAGTGATTTTTTTATTTATAAATGAGACTAAATGTTTAATTTATATGAAATATATATTTATAATAGTGTCTATTACTTTTTTGTTACATCATTGGTATAAGCAATCTTTGAACTTTAGCTATATCTTCATCATCATTTAATATTTTCTATTTTAATTATTTATTTTAAAAAGTTTGTCATATATTTATGGTGTATTTTTAAGAAGATTTACTTCACTTATTATTTTAATTAATTAATAAATGTTGATTCTATAACATATTCATATTTGTAATTCAGTTTGCATATACATTGTATAGTAGGCAATAATGTTTGTTTTTTATTTAAATTATATTTTGGTTTTATAACCTGGTGAATATTTCGATAGTTGGAAAGTATATAATGTAAGTAAAAAGATTTGGTTTGTCATTTATTTTCAAATAACTGAAATTTATAAGCCATTTATGGATTGGTTTGACAGTGTTATTATAATGTATTATGTTATGTTTATTACCTAATTAAAACACGTTGATGTTTTTTATGGTATTCTTATATAATTATTCATGAATATATAATTATATTTGGGTGTTTTGTAAATACATATTATACATATTAATAATTGCATAAAAATAAATGATTTATGAAACAATTTCTACTAGTAATCATATTGAATTCTTTTGAAAACATTTTGATTCTAATACTAAAGCGTCTCACTTTTTCAAAGGTGTAAAGTACAATTTTTTTATTATAAATTAGCATAATTTGTGTGCAAGCTATCCCGAAATAATATATTTTTCATTCATATGAGCTTCATTATAAGGAGTGGTTGAAATAACGCTTTCCCGTGTCCTGGGAAATTTTCTGACAGACTAGTAGAAATTTCCAAATCACTTGCTTTGAAAATCACTGACAAGTAATATTTTAAATGGGAAAGTTAAAAATCCATGCGGGCGAGTAAAACAATTTGAGACGGTTAATCTGCAGCAATGATAATTAATTTTGTGTTATCAATTATTTTGACCACAAATAGTCTAAAATGTGTTATATGGGTGTATTCGCATAAGTGTAATTATGGTACAACAGTCATGCATATCTTTTTTTAATTTACAGATTGTCGCAGTTATGGAGAAGGAGCACAAACAAGAGGAAAATTGGCATTTACGGTGTCGAAGTATGCGAAGTAAACCTAACTCTGTAAGAAACGTTGGTGTATTCAGATGTCTAATTCAATTTAGCTGTTCTTATTATTTCTTACATTTTGCTATGAAACAAAAATAATTGTTTATCAAAATGTTTAAAAAACTCCGTGATACATGACCTGCGGAATCACGTCTGCGGAATAGGCCACAATTCACAAGAGTCTAATTGAACCAAATTACAGACAAGTACATTTTTGTTATGGTGCGGAGATAACGGCCTTCAGCGGTGGTGCGTTGAAATTTATTTTACAGTAGAATCCTCGCTATGATGAAACCCTTATCTAAGACTTTAATTAATCCTATTTTGTAACAATCCAATAAATATATATGTCGGTTATAGTTAGAAAATTTTGCTTTTTTTATATTCATAATAAATTAAATAGTATAATACTTGACGATATATAATACATGGTTATTTGGTTATAATAACATATGGAAAAAATAAATCTATTTTATAAACGCCAAATTGTGCTTGGGCCAGACTGTGGATAGGCATTCTATTGCGCCTGCTATTCCGTTTTATGTTCGCAGGAAATGACCATCCGTACGATTAAACTTCAATTATATTGAACAATTTCTTTAAAGATTGAATGATTTGTTAATAACCGTTTTTCAATAATATTTTATAAAATTATTAGAATAAGTTTTCACTGAAACAAATAAAGGTGCAAATTTTATTTTAGTGCTATCTACATATTCGCCACCCTCTAGATAGGCATTTTCGTGCATGTGCTCCGCATTCTGCTCTATGATCGTTCAGGTGTATCTCATCTTTGACCCCGCGGACGCCCGGCTGGCCCAGACTCTAACTCACGACCTGGCCGCCAAGGGCCTCACTGTCCGCCACCACGGCAAGCTGGGCCAGTCGCGGGAGGAATTCCTCGCCACTTGCGGCCCCGGCCTGGCCCAGGCAAAGCACGTCCTGGCGCTGGTCACCGAGCACTCCAGTCAGTCGCCCTTCTTTCTCCAGCAGGTCATGTTCTCCCAGTGGCTGGGTAAGCCGATCTTGGCCGGCCTGTTCATGAATGTCTGGCACAAGTTTGGATACCTGCTCAAGGGAACGCTGGGTTAGTTTGACTGTTGAGAAGGTTTTTGTCTGATGTTGTTATGCTAGCAGTTGTATTGCGGTTCGTTTCCTGAATTAAATAGAATATTGTCTATATAATATTAATTGTTAAATTCAAATATTATATAAATATATGATGAAGGTATAAGGCCGATTTGTGTTAAATGTTGTAATCTTATCACTAATTAAACTTTTCTGGTTGGCTGATCTCAATACTTTCGATTTCTATATTGTGTAATTATATTCGATAATTTGTCTGGTAAATACATTACTTCCATTGATAACTTTATGTATGCATCTTTTCTTAACCAATATTTTTATATAATGTTGATTGATAGGCATGATAAATATTGCAATTTAATATAATTTCAAAAATCTTTAGTGATCTTAATATACTACTTATAGTAATTAATATGCCTCAAAATACATTCATAATTTGTGTGTTACAGTGTATCGAAGCAAACTAAAGCACAGAGTCCTTCGAAACCGAAATTCTGTTTAAATTAGAAATAACGCGGAAAAATTGCCATAATTTCGAAGTAAAACTTTCTGGTTCATAGACAGTTACCTACCAAGTTGGTGGTATAAACTCCCCACCCCCCCCCCCCCCCTACCACAACACTGGTGACTCACTTTAGGTGACTGCTCATCGATCGACTTCGCCACGCAACTCTATGAGGAGAGTATGAGCATCCTGGAGAATGTTGTGCGCCCCATCAAGACCATACCCGGCCTCATCCTCGAGCAGGCCTATCTCACCAAAGTCACCGAAGGGGTCCGCCCCCTGCGGGAAATTATCAATGCTAGCGGTAAGGTGACCCGAGTTTTCAGAGTGGAGATCGATTAAATTAAAATATTAGTGATATACGTACATAAAAATGAAGTGTATGATAGGATTATGCCTTGCAAAATATTTAATGTCGAATTAGAAAAAAAATCAATAAAAGGCGTAACATTTTCCTCAATATTATTTTCCTCGTATCAGTTTCCCCTGCCACAATTTTACATTTAAAACAATGATGTATTTATAAATTATTTCATTTTATAACAAAATCTTTTAGATTCTATTTTTACATATCATCCTTAACGTGTGGTAAATTTCCCTTGGTGTGTTATGTTTTAAAAAAAGTTATTCACTTGATATCTTTAATTTTACCTTTATTTGTAGTGTCCTAAATATTCCATATGTACAACAAAAAAAACAATAATTTTAGGGATTGTTTTCACTAAAATTAAAAACCTCATTTTTTTAAATAAAACCTAACATTATAGTACGAAACTTGTTCTCTTTCTGCAAAACCTCCCATTATTTATGGGAACCTCCATTCAATATATCGTGTTCTTCCATCGTGTTAATTAATTTAAATAATATAAACATTTAATAATAAAAAAGATATCTATATTCATGATCGCCGTTGTTAGGAGCTTTTAATCGTAAAAATTGTTGCTCATTAGCTTCGTATTTACTGTTATGAAAGAAGAAGGGCGGATGTGTCCTGCATGCAAACATTTATTATTAACCACCTGGATACCTATATCTTCCTTATAACTGGGATACTTCACCTAAGTAAATATTTATGTGCTAACCAGCTCTACTAACACTACGAAGCAATAGAGTAGGCCTATTGCTGTATATTGGCGATTATAAGAGTTGATCAGACAGCGTAAGTAATTACTATTAATACAATGTATAAATTTAATCGTACATCTCATTTCAGGAAAGCTTTCATAAATGCTTATTATTACTATCACGCAATCGTGTGCGAAGTATAGTACAGCATGGGCCTAGCTACTTGTGATAGAGAATGTCAATTTTCCTGTTTTAATTTGTAAGGACAGTATATTGTCGGCAACTGCGGATGTCTTTTCTAAATTTAATTAATACGTGTGTGGTGTTTTGTTGAACCTAGGCTACCTATGGGAAATTATATTAGGAAAGCCATAATATTATAATTTATAAAATTATGTATACCATTGTTAATGGCATTATGTAACTGCGATATACTACGCTTCGGAGTAAAACGGTGGAAAACAAAACCAAAACGTCGCCACATCATAAAATTACATTTTTGTATATTGAGCAATTTTATGCATATGATTAACTTCTAACTAGAATACAATTATTGTTATGAATAAATCAGATATATATCTTATTTATTAGTCGTATTATAACACATTAGTCGTATACTATTTTAAAAGCTTTTTCATATAATTCAAATCGGCTCTATTGAAAATAGCACTTTTATAAGAATACGGCAGCTTTGCCTTCCCACCAAAGATAACTGCGCTGCCATACCCTATATAACTCATCTAAACGGTACACTTCTATTGAGCGATTGACTATGATCACCACCGCTACCCCCTTTCAGTCCCAGCCTCGCTGACCAGTCTGTCAATGAAAATACCCAGTAAAGCGTCACTGGGCGGCGGAGGCATGAGGAAGTCCTCCACCTTCCCTGATCAGCCCGGGGAGCCGAGTATCTTCATCAGCTTTCAGTGGGACATGGCGGGTAGGGCCAAGGAGATCAAGCGCTTCCTCGAGCACAATGGATTCGCCTGCTGGACGGACATCGACCATGAAAGAATTGTCAGCGGTCGGTCGACGACGCTGAACGCCAAGGCGTCCTCGGCTGACTCGGAAACTCTTCAGGTGTGTTGCTGGGTTCGTGTGTGTGCACAACCGTATAGTTGGATATAGTCAGAGTATACCAATAACACTTTAAAATTGTAGAAAGAAATGCAATTATATATATGGTATAAAAACCGCACATGTGACAATTGTAAATACAGTAACTCAATAATACTGAGGGGCGTCGAATCGTTCTGTAAGATTAGGTACCTTACGGACCAATGTTTTCCAGGTAAAAATAGACATCGGAGACCCTACGCCATAAGTACAAACGTTTTAGGTGTACTACACCATAGATTGTATTTGTAGAGTGTCCTCACAGCATTTTTGAGACCAATGTTAAGATGCTTCCGCGCCCCTGCTACAACATATAAAAATATATACTTCTTCAAAGTAACGATTGTACTGAGTTGCAAATGCATTTTTTAAACTTTAATTCATAAACTTCAAAAACTGTATTCAAAAATACAAAAGTCGGTGTGAATTATCGTAAAATTATCGTAACAATCTGTTTTGTTTTTTGTTGTTGTAATTTAAAGAATTTTCCGCACTATTTACTAGGCTTAATCAAGTTAATAAAATCATTGCTTTGCAATATTATAACAAAAGCAGACATCTAAAACAATTCGTCTTATATCTATAAACGACACGATTCAATAACAATAAGCAAGTAGCTACTCTAACATTTATATTTACAAACATTTAAAGTAAAGTGACAATTGTATTCTTCAACAAGCCTATTTTATTTTATTGAATGTATAGGGACCACACAATAGTTACAGAGTAGTAATAATAGACGCTAATTTCTAATTAAGACCTATTATTATCTACTGTTCACTTTTCTTCTAATATGATTCCACTGACACTTCCACCTATATAGTGAACCTTCAACTCTCTCTCTCTCTCTCTCTCTCTCTCTCTCTCTCTCTCTCTCTCTCTCTC
>JAUZND010065460.1:0-17644 GCA_034780555.1 Coelogynopora nodosa | reverse complement strand
ATATACTAAATAAGGCTCCTGAAAAGTATTGTAATCTATAATGTTATTTCCAAAATCAGAGGTTTTTGTTGCCTTCAGGCAACATTGGGCGTTCCTGGGTTAAGTTACTTCCGTTACCTTGACCAGAAATTATAAAAGAGACTATCAAATAAGAAAAACAATTTTGTAATATTATCAATATGGTTTTAAAAAAGAATTATGACTAATATTTGAAAAGTCAAATAAAAGGAGTGTGTTATTATCAAAGTCCAGTGGTGCACCCAGAGGGGGGTACAGGGCTATGTACCCCCCCCTGAAATTTTCAGAGGGCCCTCTACATTATGGGAGGGCCCCTTGCTTCCGAAGCTTAAAACATTGTATACTATTATTCTTAGGACCCCTCAAAAGAAAAACGGGTCCCTAATAAATTGGACCCCCCCCCTTCAAAAAAATTCCTGGGTGCGCTTCCCCTGCAAACCACATATATATTTTCTTTGATGTTTACAATCCAAACATAGCTTGTACTCTATGTAAAACAGGCATGTAGTGATAATATGGCAAGTCAATCATGTGGGTTTATAAGACAAGCTGGATCATAAAGAAGAACATATGTAAAAAATGATATTTGTAATAAAAAAAGAAGAAGGGGTTACCAAACAATGGTGCAGGAATATGTACCTACAGCAGCTGTAGATAAAAATAAGTAAAGTAGACAAGGAAATCAAATTTAATTATAATTTTTTGCCTTTGATAACAGTTACTGGATAATTTATATGTCTTGTCTACATATGTATGCATGGGTCATTTGAGGGTTAGGTAATGCATAGTTGTTCTCTGGTTTGGTGCATTGCCATTGTTGTTGCATTCTTGGGTTCAGGGTTGTGCTACTTGAACTGGTTGATCAACATCGAAATGTGCAGGTTACATTCCTGTAATTTGTTCAAAAACTGGTAAAAATATATCATCACTGTTTTGTAAAACAGATGAATCCGATTTTAGCCACTTGTGTAAAGCAATTTTCTTGTTTTTATTATCTAAACATTTTTCTCTTAATAATATTACATAACATATCAGTATCTGAATAAGATACATTTGTTATGCAAAACAGCAACGACGTATTGGTGGGGGGTTAATGTGCTACTGGCTGCTGATTCTATATTGTGAATGTAATTGTTACCTAATTTTTTGAGAGTTTACATTGTTGTATCAGATATGATATTCTCTTATACATGTTTTTGTATTTTAATGATAATAAGATGAATTTATTCAAGCTTTGCAAGATTTTATATATAATTAATATGCTTTATTCTTATTTATTCATGTATTTTCTAATTATTTGAAAAATGGTATCCTAAAATTTGTTGTTGTTATTATAATGATTTTAGAATTCTCTGGCTGAATTTTAGGCTATAAAATATAAATATCTTTTTAATAATGGTGCTGGCCATTCACCGCTAAATCTAGTTTTTACATTTTCTGGCTTTTTTAGTCTCTCAGTAATCACATTCCTGAATTTAAAATATTTATTTTTTAGCATGTGATTTCATAATTTTTCAAAACAAATTCCGCCACCTTTTTTATTATAGTCTTTATATTGATAACCGTTTAAATTATTTTTATAATGAACCAAACTTTACTGTGCTATCATTATAGTTGTTAAATTTATATATGTTATCAATAGTATTTCTATTCTATATACATTATTATAATTTATTAAAAAGTATACACCCATGAATTATTAATTTTAAAATAAGTTTAGATTATAATTGTGATCAGATATAATTGTTAAATATAAAACTTTAGTTTCTTACTTCTTTTAGTTTATTGTATTTTTTACAAACATTTAAAATACATCAATATATTATATGTTGTATTTATTTTATCCTGCTGTAATGCCTTAATTATTACAAAATTATTATTTGAAAAGGATATCACTTACAATAACTATGTTATTAGATTAACTAATTTAAAACTCATTTTTTGTTAATAAAATCCAAATCAGCCATTTTATTGTGTATATATAACATTAAAAAATTATATGTTGACAAAAGTTGTTTAAATGACTATTGTTGGTCTTAAGCCTAATGTTATCGTTTCAGTAAACCAGCAACTCTTTTTTATCATTTTGATTACCTTCGATTAAATTAATTTTCACAGCTTAGCAACAACAGTAAATAAAAACTTTTAAATCATACTTATTTCGACTTCATTTAATTTTTCAGAAATAATGGAAGCATCCAATAGTTCTAACCGTACAATCTACCACGAACGCCAGAGGAAGCTGCTTTGCGCTGTGCATGCCCTGAACAATCTGCTACAACGACAAGCCTTCACTCAAACCACATTCGATACCATCTGCGAGGAATTAACTCCAAATAAGTCTTTATGGAATCCTCACAGAAATCCACTTGGTCTAGGAAACTATGATGTTAATGTGATAATGAAGGCGGTTAATCAGTTCAATTTACAAGTTGTATGGTTTGATCGTCGCAAATCTCTTGACTGTATCGAATTTTCACGTGTTTTTGGAGTTATTGTCAACATTCCTTCCATCTATAAACTTGGTATAGTTTCTGTACCTTTCATTGAAGGAAAACACTGGATTGCATTCCGTCAGCTTGAGCAACCTAATGGGGACAAAGATCCTGCTGTGCGATCATTCTATAACTTAGATTCTAAACTAAATGCTCCTTTAGCCGTAGCTAACTCTGAGAACATTTTTAAGAACTATCTAACTACTTTATTTATCGAAAAACCTGAAGCACAGTTACTTATAATTTGTTCGACGGAGGTTGCCGAGAAAAAACTGTGGTGTTTAGAAACTGAAGCTTCGCAAACATCCTAGCTCCATTACAACAGCATATTTTAAATAAATTTACACTAACGAACTTAATTTTGTACAAACAATTTTTATTAGGCTCGTATATATCATATGTAATTATGCATTGTATCCATAAAGTATATCAACATTTCAATAACTCTAATAACACAAATAACCACGTTAAGTTATATGTTTACTTCTTATACTGAATCTCTCTGATTTCTCAGTTAGAAATAGTTTAAAATTTAAAAAAAGTTAAATAATTATTTAAACACTTTCACATTTAATGTCAAGTATAAAGGAATCCTAAATATAGGCACTATATTTTTCTAGTTTGAATTACATGTCGTGTTAAGTATATGGGTCAGATAGTCCCTCTGGTGTCGCAGTGTTTCATAAATACCGATTACTAATTTACTAAATTAAAATTATGCATTGATGTTTTTAATCTATTGATTATAATGTTGATTGATTTTAATGTTGTTTTTTGTAATTACATAATAAAGCTATTTAATTGTAATTTCAGTTTTTAGATGTGCACGTGTCATTTCCATAATTATTTCCTGAATTATGTTATTGATCAAATGTCTATTTATAATTTTTTGTAACACGTTCTTATGTTTTTCAACGTTTGTATATTATACATGTATATAAAACATATATATCATACTATATACTTTTTTCTTATTAATATACCCAAGTTCCATTTCTTAAAATCTGTTTATATCACGATTAAATAACACGAACACAAATCTTGAATTTGTTAACCCACTTCTGGGACATTTGTCCCAGGTTGGACATAAATACATTATTTAACTGCTTTATTTCAATTCAAAACGTTAATATCAACACCTACTGTACTGTCAGAATCAATGGCGTACCCAGGCAAAGGGCTATGAACCGCAACCCCCCCTCTTGATAGTTGGTTTTGGTGCCCTTCTGAAAAATGTCTGCTGCCCTTGGAGTACAAAACTTACATATAAAATTATCATATATCTCTGCATATTTTATATTTGTATTCTACATTAATGTATGTACATACAATTTTCTATATATATTCAGGATGTCCATACTATAATAGATTATTTGGTAATACAAAAAATCAAAATAATTCTGCAACCGAACACGGCGAGCAAATAGCCGCTTCATTGAAGAAGAAGCGCGAGCAGCAGAATTGATCAAATATCTGTCAAAACTCTGGAGAGTGTTGCTTGACTTAATGACTACTAACTAGTATCTTTATAATATATTAGTATCTTGTAACATATAATATATTATATTGTAACAACATTAACATTAAATCTATCACTAGGCCTATAATTATGTATCCTTATCATCTATATATATATACTAAAAGAAATTCTACATAATATACGATCCCATTTTTTCTTTTTTATACTCGAATCATGAATCACTTGTTATCATAAACACCCTGTATATATTAAAGTTATGACTTAGATAGTAACTAATACAAATATACATTAATATAGTACTATAATTATCCTAATCATATTACTGTCGATGTGTCGCCTTTTTTGATAAATTTACTCCCCTTTGGTTAGAGCTGGTGAGGCTATGGAAATAATTGTCGTCTGTCAACTTTACATTTATTCTCCCAGGTAGTCGTTATGCTAAAATTTTACAATGTCGACTGTCGAAAGATATTTTATTAGGAAAGACACTAATTTAATGTTTTTTAAGTATAACCTATGGTACATGTTCAGTATCTTCACATTGTGCAATCATGAAAATTATACGAAGCGATTAAGTATTTTTCGTCTGAAAATTTACTAAAATGTACCATTAATATAGTTTTAATATTAGTGATATACCTCTTTTCACACTTTTTTTTTACTAATGGTACACTCCTATTTCATTAAAATTTGGCCATTAGTATCTACTATAAATAATTAATCTGGTGAATTGCACATGAAAATATACTTAATAATAATAGATTAGTATTTGAGCGACGGAAAATCTTACATATTATATTTTAGCGATTGATCTTACCTTATAATCTACATTTTTATCTATTTTAAACTGGCATGTTCGATATAATACTAATATTAGACAACCTATTACAGTGAATTCTGAATTGAACTTTTGATACGATGAGTAATGTAGCCTTAAATAGATCAGTGCTACAACTTATATCCTCCATGTGTTCGTTATTGACGTGGTATTGTGCAATCTTCTATATAGTGTATACATAAGCAAACCGCCAGGTTGTCGTTAAACATAGAATCATTAGAATAAATATCTGTGTATATCCTCCATTTGACTCAAACTATATTCAACATTGAAAAGGTAATTATAATATTTGTTTTTGGTTGTTGAATCCATAACTTTTCAAGTGGCATATTTATAATAATTGTGTGTGGTTTCAAAATTGTACTATTTTTATAAATGAAAAAAGATTATGTTCGTATACTATTTTCCAATGTTAGTTTCTTAAATCAAATTAATATCATTTAAAATTGTAATATAGTTTTTTCTCTAGTCCTCTTATTAATAAATGTTTATAGATTAACTTACAATAAGATAACTAGTTTTTAATAAAAACAATAATGTGACGTGTTTTAAATTCCAAAGAATATTTGTACCTTATTAGACGTGTTGATTTGAAATGTTAGACATAGTAAGTAAGAATTATATTAATAATTTTGAATATGCCTACTAGTCAATTGTCCCAATCACATTCCAATTTTGAAATAGCTATAAATTTAGAAAGTCAATAGCAGCAAATAGTCAATCAAATTTAGCTGGCGTTTACAATTTGTCATCATTTGGCTATCACTGACTTCAATTTATGTGTCGTATTTTAAACATTTGTTCATAATCATAATGCATTTTATAATGAATTTAGGTAAATAAATAACATTAGAATTGTATAATGCATTTTATACATTTTTATAATGAAATAAGTGCACAATACTATAATTTTATTATTAATCTTTTATAATTGTTTTAGATTTCATTTAGTTTAACCATAAGTCTATTTATTACCTCGATTGGAGTAAAATGTTGGTATTGATTTCTGTTATCTATTCTAAAAATTGTCGTTTTAGCAACCTCAATTTATATGAATTCTCTGTTAGTAAACACTTTTAGTTGTTTAAAAAACCATAGTAACAACAATAACAACAATTTTTTTGTTAATTTAATTTTAGTGTTTTCCACAATTGTTATTTATGTTTTAATTTTTTTCTATGTCATTTAGGTTTGACTTTATAACACATTTACGTAGATAAATATTTATAATAAAAGTAAATTAGATTTTAAACGTTTTAAAATAATTGTTAATTATATAATTCGACGATTTAATATACATTATATTTGTGTATTACATATTGGCTAATATAGGGCTATACATTTTAACTTTTCATCAATTTAAGAAAATAATTTTCTTTCTTATAGCCTTTAACCCACGGAGATATTATTATTATTATCTTTATTATTATTATTTATTACAGATGTTATATAATTGTAAAAATAAGTAGGGCTACAGCAAATTTTCTACACAATTCATATTTAAAATTGAAATTTAATCTCTAGCAATTCTTTCGCTTCCAGTTCCTCTAGAAAATTCGCACTTAGAAACATACCCAACCACAAAGTTTCTTGAGATTTATTTGAGGACTTTTTTTAATAAGTTACTGCAGATATGCACCTTTATGTATTATACTTGCATACTTATACCTACAGTATATGTATAATGTATTGTAATTCATTACTAAGCGATCTATTTCTACAGTCACTCGAGATGCAATCAAATTGTAGCCTAATTCCACAAGCGATGTCGGGACCATGCCTGAGCCAAATCGGTCTGATTGCCGATGTCCAGTACTGTGACCGAGAGAACGGATGGGACTATCAGAAAACTAAACAGCGCTTCTACCGGAACAGTTTGCCTCACCTCCAACGGGCTATACGCGAGTGGATCACTAATGAGGTTGACGTTGTAATCCATTTGGGGGATCTTCTTGACGGTCATTGCAGGGGGCAAGGGGATGAGTACGCCGCCCTGGAAACCATTACTAGTGCCTTCAAGGTGAGTAAGCGATTATCATTGTTGTCCGCACAGAATAATATTATATTTTAATTTTTGGATTATGGTACTCCATCTAATCAACGCTTTTTTTAACCATTTTTTTAAATTTATATATTTTTGAATAAATCATAAATATTGATTTACATCTATCTGTATTACACCATGTGTTTTCAACTTCAAAACATAGATAAGTTAAATATGCATATTTAATAATATTTCTTTCCAAATTTTAATAGGTTTTTTAAGAACCCAATTAAGTTAATTTGGTCTCTACGCTAAGGAACAGAAGTACAAAATGCAGATGTATATAATTATTTTTAAATAAAAATACAATAAATGAATTGAAAATATCAAATTAAGCAATCCCCTTTAAAGGAAATTTTAGTTTTTATTCGACGTCCATTGTTTGCTTTAGACATATTCCTTTTATTTATTTTTTAATTAATTTATTTTTTTCTTCTATTTTATTCCTTAGACATACGACTATAATAATCCCTAAACAAACTTTATATTAATTTGACTATTATAGGCCCTAGACCCTGTCCAAATTCACTATTGTATTGGCAACCATGAACTCTACAATTTTACCCGTGATCAACTGTGGGCCACTCACCTAACCGCCATACCAAGAGATCTGCGGCCTAAAAAAGAGCACAAGGGATCCGCTAATTATACGTTCACACCATGCGCCGGCTATCGAGTTATTCTACTAGACAGCTATGATGTCAGTATTCTCGGGGTGGCAGACGATTCGGCAGAGTTCGAACTGGGGTATTCCACTCTACGACGTTGGAATCAGAATAATTTAGCCAATCTCAATAATCCGGAGGGTCTCGAAAAGAGGAACTTCATCGCAATGAACGGAGGCGTGGGCCGGGATCAGTTAGCTTGGTTGACGACCCAATTAGAGGCCTGCGTGCGGCAGGATGAGCAAGTGATTATTGCAAGTATGTATCAGTTAATTTGATGTTACTGTTTGAAATTATGTGTCATTCTTGCTTTTCTGGAATAGATCATTTAAAATAAAGTATAGTTATAAGTGTATATTACGGTACGTTTTTAGAAACATATATGACTATAACCTTACTTTATGGTTGTTACATTATATTTTAGGTCATGTATACGCAATGGCTGCTAACATGATTGATTGTTTAAATAATAACAATATAGATCAATTAAAGGTCTTGTTTAGTTTGCGGTTTAGTTTAAACTCAATTTAAACCGCCCCCAGTCGTAGTGCCAATTGCAGTGAGATTTCACAGAAATGGAGGGCTGTGGTTAGATCATTCTAATCGAAAGCCAGGCGAAGTCATACCAGTGTCAACACGATTATTAATATTATAAATATAGTCAAGAGTTCTGATAAATATCTAATACTGATTATGTGTCATCGTGTTAGCTATCTTTTGATATCAAACTCAATGAGTTTTGTTGTGTAAGACGTTCATTATATTGTAGACATTTGTGATTGATAACTGAAAATAATGAGTTAAATGGCTTTTTGTAAAATGCAATCAAAGATATTTAGTTATAAATAATTTCAGCTCGTTATTTTAAAATTTATCGTTGAAAATATTTCTCTTACTAAAATCGATTAAATTTTACTCTCAGTGCATTGTCCCATCATCCTGGAGGCCGCCACCGCGTCGAGGAACTTGCTCTGGAACCATGAACAGCTTCTCGGTCTGCTGCAACGATTTGCTCCCAGCATTGCCCTTGTCCTAGCCGGGCACACCCACAGGGCCGGCTGCACCGTAGATCCTGCTGGGATCTTGCATCTCACTCTGCCGGGTGTAGTAGAGGCACTGCCCCCGGGGGAGAGGGCCCAACTCACACTCAGCCTCTACCAGGGCGGGCTGCTGGTCCATGGCAATGACACGATTCCGAGGATTTGGCACCCGCGATGTGTCCATGATAGGGTCAGATTTGCTGTGGCTGATAAGTTGTGAATACTTACTGTTTTGTTGACGCGGTTTCAGTGATTTCTAGATCCGCAGATTCTGATTCTAATTTATTCGAAACTTCATGATTATTATATAGGTACCATTTTATTCATCTATTGAAATCATAAATAGTTGACATGTTGTTTTTACAAAATTTACAACATTGTTTATTTTTTACTCATATTATTTTGATGCTCCACCTGTACTTAAGGGGCGTATTCTAACATGTATATTTCAGTTTCAAAAAAGCATTTATTGTGAATATTGTTGTTTGTAATAATTTAACATAATAGTTTATTGTAGTCATATTTATAATATATTTTAAAAAATTATATATTTATTTCGTTATAGTTTATTCCACATAAGGCCCTCATTATAACAACTGTCTTTTTATGTTATATTTATTTTCTATTCTTTTTATGAATTCTCATTAATTATTTATTTTTGTTGATTGAAATAATTTATTGTAATATTGAAGTTGTTATATCGCCAATGTTTTTAAACACAATTCCTATTGTTACGAAACTATTTTTTTACTGAAAATTAATTGAGTTTAATGTTCACGTAGAAAGTAGTTTATGATGTCAGATATAACTAAAAAGTCAAGAAATACGAGCAATATTTTCGTACACACATTAAATTTTAAAAAGTTTAAAAAACGTACACTTTATTAAATTATGTATTTGGTGTCAAGTCATCCCCTGAAATTAGCACCTATATTTTAAAAATGTCCACCATTTCATGACTAATGAATTTAGATAAATTTATATACTTTTTAAAGGCGAATAGGATATATATTTTGAGAGTTTAATATATATGTGAAAGTACAGGTAATTTTAACAGCATCTAATTTTTCAACCGTATCTTAGCGGCGCGAGTTCTTGAAGTTTCACTCACCTAGTAGCGTAATGTTCTTTTGAAATATGATTTCTATGAATTTTAGTGTTGGAATATATTATTTTGAATAATGTAAAATATAGCTTATATAATGAATATGACCTATATTAAGGATTGATATCTCACAACAGGTATGTACATTGATTTATACTATTTAAGTCACAAATATACATTTGTGTTGGAGTACCCCAAGGAGGGTACTATTTTATATTATGAAACAATACTTAAAACAAACTAAAAATATATGTATAAATTGTCTTCCGTATTCCTAACTTTGTTTTATTGATACATCGCCACTTCCTACGTTTTTAAAACTAAGTTAAAACATAATTTAAATTTGACGCATATATGCGTGATAGGAAGGTAAGTATGACGCATATATGCGTGATAGGGCTAAAAGGGTTTATATCTAAAACAGTGTGCACCCTGTTTCTGTAGAAAATGAACACGAAAAATGAAATTTCGACATTCACGATTTGTGGCGGTTACCTCCGTTATGTAACTAAAATGTAAATTATTATTTTATACATTAAATAATCACTTTTTGGATTTCGTTAACGTAGTCTATAGTACCGTAAGTTATTATTATCGGTTTTCTTAGATTATATTGCGTTTTGTTTCAAAATAAAATGGGAAAGAGTGAAAAAAACACACCAGTTATTAACTGGAATTACCCATATGATTTTTTGTTCCATTATTTTTATGCAGCCTTACAAGAAGCACATTTCGTTTTACTTATTATGATGTTATGATTATAATGATGTATGTAAACCTGTTACATTATTGTCTGTTACAATGTCTGTATATTTTCGGAATGTATCGTATAAATAAATATGCAATTAGTTTTATTCAAAGATGTGTTCAAATGTTGTAATGATGATATTTCAATATTGAGGTTGCATTGAATATTGCATTACGGTTGTTTTCTCGTGTGTGTTGGATACAGGTTGCTACAACAGGAATTTAATATTATAGGCCGATATAAAGGGTGGAGAGTAACAATATTTTCTCTTTATTCTATATATTTCAGGACATTTACCCGAAAAATTTCGTTTAATTACTTTGATGTTGTAGTGCCGCTGCAAGCTAAAAATAACGCATCCTAAAATTACTATTTTATTGAGAAAATAATTATAAAAATTATATAGGATACATACACATTTCAGAAGTAATCAAATTAGAAATCTTTTTTGTATATATTATGATGTAAGTCATAATTTTATGAGGTTATATTTTTACTGAGTATTTTAGTGATTATATGAAAGCGTTTTGTTAAAAAAATGAACAGCACGTTCCATGTAACTATTGATAGATGTTTTATGTATTTTTTACTCCATTTGGATTGATGAAAACTGTATTATAAAATGTAATATTTGTATTACATTTTTTTAAATATATTAAATTGAGATAATGACACATTTTAGAAAAGTCACAATCTTTAGAACTTATTTAAAAATAGAACTTTGCAATTATTAAAAGGTTTAAATCATAAACTAATATACTGATGCTCAATAATATAGGTCATCGTTTAATAAGGAAGAACCGAGCAGATATGTCGTCAAATAAACTTCAAATTCAACCCCAACATACAAGATAGATGAGGATTCTTTACTTCTCTTCTCAATTCAAATTTATATGTTTCGTAGTTAACGTTTTTTTTCATTAAATGCTGATATGTTGAAATATTTGTTTCTCGTTTCAGTATTGATATAATAAACTTATCTCATACATTATTATTAAATTTGTATGTATTTATTATTTGTATATACTGAATGTATAATATAATTTCATGTTTATAAATTATTTTAGAATTTTTAAAAGTAACTTATATTTTAAATAGTTTTAATTGACACTAAATGCCATATTATATTCTTCTGTCAATTAAAAAAATGATATCTTTAAAGACTGGCATATCATTAAAATATATTAAATACGCCTTAGTTTTCAAAAATAATAATTTCAAGAATTATATTATAATCATTTATTGATAAAAAAAATCAGTCAATATACAAAATTTACAAATCTATAGGTATAGATATAGGATATATTGTTTATACGATATATTGTATATACGATAACTATAGCTATTATGCAAGTACTTAATATAATTATAATATATATAATTTTTATATAATAATTTTTTATAATATTATATTAATATTTAAAAATAAATTATTTTTTATAATAATATAATATATTTTAAATTTAGTACGAATTTGTTTTTATGCTTTGGCGATGGATATTCCATAGTACTATAAATTGCTATCGAATCCCTAGCAATACCACCGAAAAATACGAAATTATAAAAATAGAAAAATCCCATATATATTTAAATTGTAGAAAATTGATTTCACTTGTTTATCTCAACTTCATTTAATTTGTTTATCTCAACTTCATTTAATTTGTTTATCTCAACTTCATTTAATTTGTTTTTCTCAACTTCATTTAATTTGTTTATCGATAATATTTGCCAACCTACGAAAATGTGATTAATTTGTTTATCTAATCTAATCTAAAGATTTAACATCCTTTACATCTTTTTTGTTTATCTTGCTTAGCTACTTTTTCATATCGATTTTAACTAATTGGTCAAATTTCCTCCGAATTTTCTTCAAAAATTTAAGACCTGTTCAATTTATTTTGCGCAGTTATCTTTCAAATACAGAACTTATTCAAGTATATAAAACTGAATGAAAATTCACCTTATAAACAATGAAAACACACCATTCGTGTATTTCGTATATTTGTCGATACATGAGAAAATATATACCACATTTTATAGAAATGTGTATTGACGGTTACGCAAATGACATGTGCTAGGTGACATATATGTACACTCTTATGGAGGAAAACTTCAGCCGTTAAGAAAAAGTCCCCATTCTTTTTCTTGTTGACAGTCTATATATATGGCAAATCTTTTTAAAAATATATTTCTTCGTCGTAAGTTGTCCGAAAACATGACGCCAAGCGAAATAAATTCTTGTGACGTCTTCTAATGATTGTGAAGATGGAGTCATTTATGACATTTTACTGACATTTAGGAAACAGCCGATCGCAAAATGAAGATAAATGGGAAATAGGCACGTAATAAATGTGACCAAATATTTAACCTGCCTGTGTGTAAATACTGAATAAGTTCGATTATTTATTAAAATATGCTTCTATTTTAGTATGTGTTATACAGATTCTTTATTATATACTAAATATAATAATATAAATAAGATCAGAGAAGTGATGTGTGCATTAATCTTAATTTCAACTTTGAATTCAGTGACTAAATTTGGTACAGAACATTAACTAAATGTTTAAAAAAATAAAATATCACAAAACATAAAGCGTTAAAACTCATATTATACATTTCAATATAATATAATTCATTTAAATGTATGTGCTAGCAAAATGTTTGTTTATCAATATCCTTTAATTAAAAACCAATAGAAATATTATAGGTAATGTTATATTTTAAAAACCGGTTTTAAATGGTGTACAAACAATATTAAGATATTTCTCTCTATAGATATTAAATAGAATGGAACGCGTAACAAACGAAATGTTTTACATTAGCTTCTGTAAAAATAATACGATTTGATCAAATTAATTATGTTTGCCTCTATGTATGAGTATTTACAAGAGTTCACAATTATTACTTACATGTTAACTATAATTTAATTACAAGCCACTGTTGTGACTAAAAGATACTTAAATGATTTTAATGTTTAAATACAATTAGTTGTTTATTATTAATACAGAATGAATAAATTTTTTCTTGATAAATAGTTTTTACTTGAAAATAAGAATTGGAGTGCTTATGAAGAGGGAATAATACCTGTCAAGTGGAAAACTTTTCTATACAAAAAGAGAAAGTGCTTGTGAATTGGTACTGAGGGAATGTTTGTGAAGTCAGGACTACTTTGAGAGTACAAAATGAACCCTTCTAATTACATATATATTTTATTTAACTTTGTATATGATTTTAATATTTTACCAATTAGGAGTAACATTTACATTAGCAAAAAATTATAATATTTGATGTGCGCGAATCTATGCGGGAGAAGGATGTTTCAGTTTTATCCACTTTTCAGTAGTATAGAATAACATTGAAAATATGTTTGTTAAATATGTACATGAACCGCATATGGCAAGTTGTCGCACTGCATTTTACTTTAATTTAATTTTAAATAATCAAAATTGTTTAAATTATGAAAAGTACGGTCAATATTTTATGAAATCTATATACATTGCACAATTAAATTCATTGAGTGGTTGACATAGAGATATAATAGCTGTATTACAATAAGTTCATTAATATAGATAAACAATTATATATCTATGGTGGTTGAACATATGATTGGGTCGATTAAATACTTTTGAATGATCCTGGTAATATAATATTCATATAATTCGAATGTTTTCATTACTGGAAGTAAACTTATTTTGACTGTTTCTTCCATTATCGGAATGCCGGATCAATCAATGTCAATATTTGTGTTGCGTTCATAGATGTATGCAGCCATATACTCATTCTCAGTATATTTTAGGACTATTATCCCGTCCATGATGATATTTAAATGGTGTTTTACACAGACCCAAAAGCTTTCTGTCTTACACAAATACAAATATTAATACAAATAATATATTAAAAAATTAAAAAAATCTATTTTGCTATAGATTGGACCATAATGACAATATTTTAACATTTAACTTTAATGTCAAGAATTTCCGAAATAGGCAAATGACATCTAAAGTATCTAAATCATTTTTTAGTCAATAAATGAATGCTTTATAATAATGGTTTTTAGTAATAGAGTATTGGTATGTGAGCTGCAAATATATTAAGTTGAGATATTCTTAATCCATTATAAACGTATATATAGAGTGCTAATTATTTTCACATTCGTTTTCACAGTAACCACTGTTTGTAATTAGAAAACTAGGTATGATGATTGCCAATATAACCTAAGTAAAAAAAAATGACATATTGATATGATTGTCATATGATTTGTCATATTGGTCGATAACAATTGTCATTTTAATATAATGATTATATTATAAAAGTCAACTACTAATTATTTTTAGGTGTAAAATTAAAATAAGTATATACTTTTATCGTGACTAAAATATCTGCTATTATAACGATTTGTGAATAAAAGATAATCATTAAATATATTATTGAAATTGCATAGAGAGTCAGTGATCTTTTCTATGAAAATGTTACACATAATTTATATGCATCAGTCGAAGAAAAAACTCCCATTTTATGTACTATATAATATATAATATGTAATTCCGGCATAGTACCTGGCAACGAGTGACTCAGCAAATAAAAACATATTAGTAAAATAAAAGTATTTTTCATTGAATAATGGATGCATGTCAAATGATTACCTCCTGTTAACGGATGTTGATAGATTAGATAGCTTAGATAACTTAGCTTAGTTCTAGATAGCTTTAGATAAGTATACCTTCAGACCACTTTAATAAATGCTTACGGAATTTTAATATAGTTAAGTTAAACACAAAAATATATGATGTATATGGATTACCTTTATGAAGGCTTCTCGCTTTAATTAATGTAATAAAGCGACAAGCTGACTATTAAAACTAAAAACATACAAGGATTGTTAAACATTTTACCACTGTTGACAATAAGAAATCTATTTGAAAGTCGATAAAAAGATTTTGAAAAATGTTTTAATTTATACTTTTGAAATGATTTTATTTTTATTGTTTTATATTGGAGCTTTAAAAACTCTAAATCTATATTTATTATTTATAAGCTAAAATTTTGTCGAATTAGTGCTTGAGATAAATTTCTTAATCATTCCTTTAACATATATTCAATTTCTTTCCAATAACTCTAAATCAATGTTGCTATTTTGATAGTCTGACCCATTTTCTCTACATGTTTCACAAAGAATATCAAAACATCAATAATCTTAAATCTATACATTTGTTTGTTTTTGGATAGCTTATAATAAATGAATTTTCTCAGCTTGTATTTAGACTACTTTCCGGAGAACTGCGGTGATGTCAGTTAGGAGCAAGGTGAGTGTTCCACCATTACATGCGGATGAGTGTTCCACCAGTACATGCGGATGAGCGTTCCACCAGTACATTCAGATGAGCGTTCCACCAGTACATTCAGATGAGCGTTCCATCAGTATATTTAGATGAGCGTTCCACCAGTACATTCAGATGAGCGTTGCACCAGTATTTTCAGATGAGCGTTCCATATTCAGATGAGCGTTCCACCAGTACATTCAGATGAGCGTTCCACCAGTACTTTCAGATGAGCGTTCCACCAGTACATTCAGATGAGCGTTCCATCAGTACATTCAGATGAGCGTTCCACCAGTACATTCAGATGAGCGTTCCACCAGTACTTTCAGATGAGCGTTCTATTTCTAAAATGAAATAACTATTAAGATATCAAGTAAACACAATTAAATATATAAACAGAAATAATTAAATATTATTTTTGGAAGATTTAAAAATAATATAGTAATAAAAATATTATTATAAGATTATTTATATTTTTATTAATTACTATATAGCATATTAAAATAGTCTTATGTATACTTCGAGCCATGTTATTCATTCTTGTAATTGTTTTAGTTATTAGTACTTTTTAAATTATATATAAGATAACAACATTAGCAAATATTCTAATATTTTAAGAATTCATATATAGATTTTTATTTTTTTATAGTTTTATACAATTAAAATTAATAACATTTTACGCTATGCAAACATGCAATAGTCATCTTAGATGGTTAGAACAAATACAAAAAATCATCGCTAAAGTCAAACTGCTATGATTTTGTATTTCTCCTTTTCCTTTTAGAAAGCGAAACATGGACTCTTTAAGGAAAAAAAAGGAAAAGAATCCGGGTCTATGCAATTTGGTGATAGCGCAGAATGTTAAGAAAACCATGGACAGTCAAATGAGAAGGTTAAATTAATGGGTGGTCGGGCAGATTAAACCTGAAATGACGATATAGAACAGAAAATCATGAAAGGAAAATTGTCCATATTTGGACACACAGTGAGATGAAGTGCACTAGAAAGTCTAATTATACTCGGCATGGGAGAAGGAGAAGGACAACGAAAGAGATGAAGACTTCGAATCACGGCAAGACATCATGCCAGTTCACGCAGAATGTGCAGAACGGAAAAGAATGGAGAAATGTGATACCCCAAGTAACATAATTTAATTTTTTTATAGTTCGTTTAAAAAAAGCAATTGCGCATTTTTGTACTTTTTGAAAACTAAATTTCAGTATATGCTTCTACCAAATTGCAGCAGTATTAATCATTCATATTACTTCAGAATCTATATATCTATGTATATATACGCTACGTAATTTTAGTAACAACTAATATAATTGGTTATTGTTTTTCAATTTTTATACATATATATTAACCTTAATATACATGTATACGTTATTTATTAATTCAAAGAAAATTGAAGCACTTGTTCGCAGCACAATATTTTATTTATATTATGTTTATTTTATATATGAATGATGACGTCATCTTAATGTATTAAAAATCGTTCTCAATTACCTCACCCACATTTATATTTATTTAAAAAAACTACGTTCTACACATGACAATTGATTTTGCGGATCAGTTTAGAGAAGTTTGTCAATATATTACAAATACAATAAAATAAAAGAATAAATATTTAAACATTTCTAATGCATGTAAAATATTGTAATAATACATGTAACATACTGAAATAATAACCACTAAAGTAGTAGGGAAGGAGGACCTCGATGATTAATACTTCTTCAATGATTGCAAACAAGCCGTGGGTGGATACGTCGGAAATCAAAGTCGGGCCTCATCGCATCTTTAAGACTGATGACCGGAAAATGCACTTTGTCGATTTGAAGAATTGTTGCAGTAACAATTTTACCTTTATTTCACCGACATATCTACGCACGACTG
>JAUZND010065449.1:0-17645 GCA_034780555.1 Coelogynopora nodosa | reverse complement strand
AATTATTCATACTCATTATGATATGCCAATTGTACTTAATGACGTTGTTGATATTTTTTCTAAACGACAGAGTAGACAGTATATTCCATACTTATGTAATATATTTATTAATTATCATAAACTTCTGTATATACATACACACACCCATACATTTAATATCTACATATTGTAAGTTAGTTACATTTGGAAAGTTAACATATAAATTTTTGTTATATTTCAAATTGATTTTTAAAATTACACTATTATTTGAACATATTATAACATTATATAAAAAGGTCACAATATTTGAAAAAACGCCCCCTCCCTTGAACAAAGCTGGTTACGGGCCTGTATTACCTTAAATGTGATTTGGAAAGAACGCGAAAGAATCAATAATATCGCTACAAATAGACGAATCGAAAAAGTACACTATTGACGGATTACAAATATCGTGCCAGTGGTAATAGTATTATTTACAGCACTTAAACAATTTATCAATAATATAATGTGATGTTTCCATAAAATTTATTCTAAAAATTTATCCAGTCCTAATTGTAAATATGTCCAATTCTATACAACCATTTAAATGCATTTAGTTTTTTTATTTTTGAAATTTATGTAAACATAGTACCAAACATTGAAGTGTAAATATATTTCAATTAAATAATTAGTTATAAGAACTTATTACATTCTTACTTTAAAAATAACGTATAACTTTATATAACAATTCAAAAACAAAAAAGTGAAGCGTAGAGCCTATCCATTCTATCTTATAAGGTTCCCATCAAAGCATGTAGTAAACCAAAACCTGGACCAGACAGAGTTTGAAGCCCACACAACAGCGGTAGCTACGTTATATAAATTTAGTACCCTAGTTTGCGTCATAACATATGCTCGGTCTAGAGCAAAGGAGGATGGTGAAAAATCCAAATCCCTAGTTAGGCAGGATATCTATTTACTCGTATCAACTGGCCGATCTCTGACTTGAGTCGATGAAATACGACTGCTTCTAGAAGTTGCACTTCATAGCCTACCATATACTAACTTTCATTCTGCAAGTATCCGATTTGAAAAATTAGTCGTTGGTGAAACACATTCAACAGCTTGTACTACAGTATTTCTTCACAGAAACGCCAGACCTTAAAGTCATATGCATGAAACCACTAGATCATATCCCGAACGCTAAACAGCAAAAACAACATTATAGTCCAGAATCTGTGACAATGACTATAAGGACAATCTAATGAAAACCCTCAATAATGAAGATGTTCATTCAACAACTGAAAACGTGGGAAACTCATAAATTTTAAAATGCAGGTGTTCCATGCACTGCGTGGAAAATCTTGTTTTTTGTAGTGGCATCTAGAAATTATGACATCGTTCTCCACCTTCAAGCTGGGGAAGCACAAAGAGGTCATTTTTGTCTTATATCGAAGAAAGTACAGATGCCTCTGGTCAAGGTATATCGCAAACATGCACGAGTTAAAAACAAGTGATCAAGAAACGTGGCGTGAACTTCATGATGGCAACATATTTGTCACCAAGAGTGAGATTCCATTTGTCTCTATGAGAGCAGATCATACATATGAACAACTGAACAGGATGAAGAGAACACTCTTGATTAATTGGCATTTCCAACAATGCATGTTTGTCAACGGTTCTTCTTAGCCACACCAGAAATGTCACGGCTTTCAGTGGATTTCAAAGAATAATTTAATGTCACTGTACAATACATCATTCGCAAGAACATCATGATGTGCAACCAAGTAGAAAGAGCATGAAGACATACAATACATCGGATAAAGGCTGTCATACTGATTCAAAGGAATCCTTTCGCTGCTGAAGGTAACCAACTCTACAATATTATCATACATGCATATCTTCCACAAGAGAGCATCCCACAGATCCTTAATATAAATGATACTGCTCAGAATCTGTATAAAGATTACGCTGCGAAACGAATCAAATGATATATCAGTTTGTAGATACCAGCAAAGAAGCAGAACAACGCTTAATATACATGACAGAAAACAAAACAAACAGTAAAATCCGTGATTAATCTGTAGATATGAAAGAAAAAGAAATACCTTTACGGTCGATTGATGGTACTAGCTAGATCAAGTCGGTACATTAACCTAAAAAAACAATTGGCAATTACGAGTTCCTACTTCTAGAGCACTATTCACACCTGATGGCACTATCTTACCGTGCACTGATATGTAAAAGCTTATTCATAACCTTGAGAGCTTCGGAAAGACAAATGAGACTCACATCGATAAACCAGAATCAACAAACCAGAATGATGTCGTTGATGGGATGGTGTTCGTCCACCAGATGACCAAGAAACAGTCACAGTCAAATATCTCTATCAGTATTTAAATGACCGGCTGATGACCTTTAAACGCAGGATTCGTCGAGATTATTCTTGTTTTTGACATGTACAAATACTAATGAATGGCTTTCTATCTCACAAAGAATCCAAAGCTAACTTTACCGTATACCTTGCTAATGAGACACTTAAATATAACTCACAATCCCCAAAATTGGTAATTTCGTCATCATCGGATGATACCAAAAGCAACTGGAGTATGCAATTGACCATGATGTCTACGTGTCCACGATGAAGCGGACACTGGTGATCAGCTTAGCAGTAGCAGCATCCCAGCGGTGCCCCCAAAGCACAATTATTCTTCTTTTCCCTAGATACAGATATTCTGGTACTGGCTATTGAAGCATACAATAAGCTCTGCAAAAACACATTGATTTTAATAGTTTTAGCTATCGTACATGTAGAACCAATATTGGAGGGTGCCAGGAAGAGAAAAGGTAAACGCATTGCCGGAGCAGAAAACGTTGGTCGATTATCAGAAATGTGTAAAGCCAAATTGTTTCAACACTACATCAAGGCTAAAAGCGATGTATTCAGATCACTAATGAAACTACCACAGGATGGTGACCTAACATAAGAAGTGAAAAACAAGTTGGCAAACTAAGTATGTTTCGCGTATTGCCCAAAATGTATTCAGATAGCAAGTATTCCTGACCTGAATAACAAATTGCCTCTCACAACTGGTGCACTCGTGAAGCATATTGAACGTGTGCGAGTACAGAGTAGAGTTTGGTGTAAAGCCACTGTATCATGAAACAACACCTGTTCGATCTATTTGAACATGGCTATCATCAGGATGACAGAGGTCACATAGTACCCAACACCACCAAGGTGTACCATCTACAGAAGCCATTGTAGAATTAATCCGGTGTCATTGTAAATCTAATTACTCAACACAGAGATGTTGATGTAGAAAAAATGGTTTAACTTGCACTGACCTCTGTTTGTGTGGAACGGAATGTGAGAACGATTCAGACTGCATTGTCAGATATGATACACAGGACAGTGATGAAGAACTGTAAATGGGATAATCTAGTATTGAGTATTTTATTGTTCATCCATAGAGTTGGATTATTTAGGATTATGTAAACTAACTAAAGATAAACCGTGTAATTTTTTTATAAAATTTGTATTTCATTTATATACAAATTGTTGCAGATATATACAGTGTGTTATTGATTATCTGTTGTTTGTTGTGTTACATAGTCGTCTAAACACTGTCTCTATAGATTTATTGAATTCGTTGTTACTTAAAACATAGGATTAACATATTAAAAAAAATTGTGGGGTGATTAGAAACCGCAATAGAGCCAAATATGTATTTTATGGTGGCCATTTTGAAAATTCAAAATGGCGGCCATGTAAGTATGTCCGCAAATATAAACTTTTAGATTCTCCATGTTATAACCTTTTTAAAAATATTTAGGTTTGCTAATCTCCCAAGATTTTGAACGAAAAAACATAGCGAATCTGACTAACTGTTCAAAACAATATATATTATTTATATATATATAGTAATCCTATATATGAGTCATCGAATACAGAAACCATTTTCGTCTAAGGCCGGAGTATTTCCTAAAAGAAATGAGGATGCCTTGAAAAATGTAGAGGGAGCCTTACTCAAAGAATATATTGTATATAATTTGGCCTCACTCGAGTATGCAGAAAATCCTTTACCGGTTGAATTTCATAGAAATAAAATTATATCCATCACAAATTTGTAATGACAGAAACTCGTCCAATATATAATGACTTCGTATATAATGCATTCATAATTTAAATATTTTTAAACATGTACCACTGTAGTTTCTTGTTGTAAAAACGTCAGATCAGTAGCCGTTTTTTTGTTCTTCGGAATATTTTGTATCTTTAGGATTTTAACCATAAATAGCCATTGTCTTCAACTAATCTGCTGGCCTGCTGGTTACCGATTTGATTTTATCCATTCTTCTGTTTCTTGGTCTGCCACAATTTCATCTACCTTCAACGAGTCCTTACATCACAAACGTTTCTGGCAATTCATCACCCAGTAGTAGCCTAATTGTACAAAACGATATGAACAATTAAAATAGGTCTGTAAATAAGCAATCAAGAGAGCTTAATATGTAATTTAAAATGAATCTATTATTTAATTATTAATAATATCGCACCCAAAAATGTTGAGTTAAAATGCAATGAAAAAAAGGAATTTCATCCACTATTAATATCCGAAATAAATTTTTATTTGAGTTGCATTACTTTTTCTTAGATGTCAAATTTTACTGTTAGATATTATTGATTGCATTATTTTAAAAATCTCCACCTGAAACAGTAACCACTTTTAATTAAGTCTGCATTGCATTGTAGCCTAACTGTTTGCTTGGTTTGCATTGCATAACTTTTTGTGACCCAAGTAACAAGTTGAAAGAATGTGTTTAATTTAAGTCTATCATTAACGTTTGTACGTAAATATTATAATGTTTATACTTCTACGGAGCAAATATCCAAGTTGTGCCTATCATTTTCTTTACTTATTTATTTTTTAATAAAAAAAGTTAAATTCTATTATAGTCAAAAGAGGTTGGGGAGGTGGGTAGCAAAATTATCACCGTAAATAATAGGTTTGTTCTTCGACATTCAATGTTATCTTACCTTATAGTATATTATATTCTACATCGATATGACAAACATCTTCGCGGACTCCTGAATTAATTATAATTTTGGTTAAATAATCACAGTTGTGTTATATAGGGCTAAGTAAATTTCATTTTAATATCAAACATAAATAAGTTATGAATGAGTACTTTCAAAATATTCAAAATGAAAAGAATAAAAATAGAATATATATAATATATGTTGAATGTTCCTACTTTAACAAAATTTGATAAAAAAAATTATGAATTGTTTTATAAATTCCCTTTTATGATTATTTTTTTCTAATTTTACATTTTTTCATATGTTATTAAAATTAACAATTTAATATAAATATATATCTCAACACACTCTATAACTGTAATTAAAAAACTATTTTATGTTACAACAACAAGAAGAAATCATCAAAACGACGTAATTACTGAAACGACAAATTTATTTAATTCATTATATAATATTATATAGCTAAGAAAGTAGTGAATTACATTAGAAATATTGAAGCAAAATAATGGAACAAGAAACGTCTAAATTGGGGATGGCTGGCATCAACCCGTAATTTCCCTATGCTGCTTTCCCTGTGTAGCCCCGGGCTACGCGCTATGCAAGATTCAACAAAAGAACCTCTCTGCACCGATACAGAGCGCTTTGAGAGCGAGCTTGTCACCCCGGGGCCATTTTAAATTATAGTTTGAAGCTTCGGTAAGCCCCGGAGGTGATCTGGATATACCGCTCTCTTTCCCCGCACCCCACCTTCCTCACGCTCCTTGTAATATATGATGTATGTAATACTTGTTGTTGGAAACCCCTTTTGCAACGTCTTGCTTGGGATGCGCGCGGTTATGCTCCGCCCGGGGCATTTTAGTCTGCTTGCGTTGTTCGCGACTGTTTCTACGATAGGAGATTCTACTCTTATTCGATGTATATACTTATTTCTATATGTATAATATGTGTGTGTGTATAATATATATTTGCCCCAAAAGCTTCATTTCCACTCGTTCAGTATATTTCAACAATAAGAGCCTAGAAGTAAATATATTATAATAAATACAGGATCGTTTGTGGGAGTACTCGCTGTCTACTTTGACCAACAATTGTTAGTGAAATAGAAGCTGATATATTCTTTGGAACAAATCGGTGCGAACTATATTACGGATAACAATGTGGAAATCTTCGACAATTTCAGAAGTAAGTTGGCATTCATTTTATAGTTTTAATCGTTTTCATTATAGCTATCTTCATTTTATTTTGAAAATCCGAGCAACACAAAAAGTTCATTTTTGAACAAAACACTTTACCAAAAAAATGACTAAATACTTGATCTATATTAATATACAGATTAGTTCAACAATGCACATGTTTCGATTCTACTGTATGTAAAGTTCCTCCGCTCCAAAAGAGTAGTTTTTATTCGTTCAAAAAAGGTTTAGCCTATCATTTAATTATGGCCTCATTTTAATGCTATAAGTTGTATTTCACTCTTCTTCCGATTATAGAATGTGGTCAGACTGTCAGAACATGAGTGAATATCAATTAGCGATTTAGAGGTTTCTCGTCTTTTTCTGAATTTTAACAAAGTATTTTTATTCATAGATTTGTGTCATTGAAGTCTACTTCTATATAGCAGTGTTCCGTAAACTCGGTTTTGAAGACCACCAGTGGCCTTTTGAACTAGTGTAAAACTACGTAACAAGTGGTAAATATTAATTAATTAATTAATACTTAAATTTGTTTTTTAAAAACGAATAAATATCACGACTGTGGCCTTTGAACCAATATGGACAATAAAATGGGCCTCTAAAGGTCAAAAGTTTGCGGAACACTGTATTTAGTAACAACTATTTAACTCACATCTGGTTAAGAATCAAACGTTAATGCTATAACATAGTGGAGCAATGCGCATATCTTAGATGACTGACCATATCAGTGGCCGGCGGAACCATTGGAGGTTCTCTGTTAACCTGTGGAGTTCTCCACCTATAGATAATATGGCTTTATGTTAAATTGACTTTTATAATGGTGTTTTCATCAGTTGCCGAGCAGACTTTATACGTTGTGCAGCATGTTTGTTTGGTCCAGTAGTCACGTTGATCTAGTAAAGAATCCGACAGTAAACGTATTAAATTTAATATTTGTTCGTCAACATTTTTTATATTTAAATAATTCTGCTGTTACGTTAAATAATTATGAGATCTAGCGAGGGGAAGACAGATAATTAACCAGAATTCATGAGAACCTTAACTGACCCTAATATCGTTAAATGTAATGGACTCTATCGGGAAATTTAATGGACTCTATCGGGAAATTTCATGGACTCTATCGGAAAATTTACTTTATAAACCGGACTTCTGGACCAATGAGACTGTTGGTCTAATGTAAATCTATATTATATAATATTTCATACTGTATTTCCAACGTTAGGTTGTGTTGTTTATATGGTAAACATTAGTCTTTAAATTCAGACTATACTCCAAAGCCGTTGATGGTGAATGAAATCCCCCCGGTTTGTTTGAAAACTATACCACTGTACAGGATATCGTGAATAAACGATTCGAGACATAAATTCTGTTTAATTTAATATAATAATTCCACTCAGGCAGTGTTACATGTCGTTGGCATGATTTTCAATTTTGTGGAACTTTTTCCGGAATCCAAGAGTTATTATATATAAAATACAGTACTAATTTTAAATAGTCAAAATTTCTATAGAATAAATACATAGTCTAAATGTATACATTTAGACTTTAGTCATTAATATTAAAAAAAAGTTAATGCCTACTTCCAGTAGGTACCTAATTAATTGTATACAAGTGAAAATGTGTTACAACTAACGACTCTTGTTTAAAATGAAGTTTCGCTGAATATTCTTTTACATTATGGTTAAATCTCCACTATGAATATATATGAAAGAATGGATCTTATTTGAGGTTGCATATTAATAACTAAATATATCGATATATGAATAAATTGATAATTGATTGTACCAAATAACACACAATTAATCGTTCACTTTGGTACATCAACACACTATCTTGACAGTTGTTTGAAATTATACCAACTATAAAACGCCTTCTCCAACCCCAATTTCGCCAACTATGATAAATCCAAGGGTGAATTCAATTTTATAAATTTGATTATTATTATAACCGCATAGAATTATTATACTATTTAATATCTATCCTACACTAGGTATATATGGGATAATGTTATTCAACTTAATAGGATTTCATTATCAACTATACATTATATATTACTAGCAATTATAGTTGAATCAATTATGGTAAGTATCGGATGAAAAAGTAACGTAAAGCTCAAAACGTACCTTCCTCAGTAATAATGAACCCATATTTATTTATAATTTTTAGACAGTTTAAATGATGTAGCCTATGTTAAAATTAAGTAAGATAAATAGTTTGCGCATGCATATGGCATAATGCATGGAGGGGGGGTTGGTGGTGATTTAGTTAAAATAATACTTATACCATTTTATAGGTCATTTGAAGCACCCCAATGTTTAAAATATTTTAATGTGCATTATTATTTACAAATTTTACTAATTTATCAGATATTTAAATCTATAATTATATACTGAGTGCATTTTACATTTTAACCTGCGGTACGTTTTGACTTGGGTACGTTTTTATTGCAAACCAAAAATTATTGCATATTAAACTTTACTTATATATAACATATATTATATTATACTTTATCTAAATGTTGAGAAAATGTAAGTTTAGTATTTAGCAATAAAACATTTCTAATTATTTTTTTACGGGAAATATTGGAATATAATAGGTGGATAAAAAGTATCATTTTGAATTTATACTAAATGTAATAATTATTATCCTACTCGCAATTTGAATATTTTTTATATAAATATATAACGCTGCATATGCAAAACTATTTATCCTGAATAGCTTATTTTGAGTACTACAATGGGAAGGAAAACTAGAGAACACAACTTTGAGTGACATATTTTCCATGAAACAATTAAGGAAGCTGTTTATAATTGATTGTTTCACATACCCAATAAAGTGTTTTTACACGCTACTTTATTTTTATTTTTATAATTAAGGAAGCTGTTTATAATTGATATTCCACAATTAATTTAGTTATCATTCTTCAATTAAAAATAAAATAAATAGAAACAATATTATGACAAATGCAGTTAAGTAATACATTAATTTTATATTGATCTACGAATTTAATCATGTTATGTAGAAAACCTATAGTTTAATATATGTTAATTTGAGTAACTGGAAAATAAATATTGCATTTAATAAAAATTAATCTATCGATATTTTATATATTATAGCATAGGTGTGAAATAGTCATGTTTAATTATCAGAAGACCATGCTCTTGATAACGCAATAATGGATTATTAAACATCTCAGAACGGGTATATTAGACAGCATGATATAATTTGCTTGAGGAAAAATCAATACAATACACCTTGGGGTAGATTATAGCGAATCCATTATAAATTGAGGCTTTATGAATTATACCCAGTTCTAAAATGACTTTGCCTCGAGCGATGTGTTTCCTATGCAGCGCTGCGCAGCCTATGTAACCATGAAGTTCATAGTAAATGTTGAAAGAATATATTTGAGGATTCCTCGAATGAAGCGAATCCAAAAATAGGTCGTTTTTAAATTATAATGGATTTACAATATGCACAGCCTCAACTGGTGAGTATTCTCAAATTATTTTTTTGTGTTTCAATATAATCTTCAAGCTATTTAAGAATTCTTCACTTTAAATTGTAATATTTAAATATTTTAAAATGTAACTATATGTTACAATATTTATTTTAAATAAAAACTGTAGCTAACTGTAAACATGTATTAATAGTGCGCTGCCAGGGTGGCGAAGTGTGTTTTTAAACTACCAATACTTTGATAATTAATATTTAGCTTTTTGAAAAATTAATTGTGATGTATACATGTTATAAGAAGATTTGTGGATACTGCATAAATTTGCCACTTTTAATAGAAAAAGTGCTTTCAAACTCATTTGTCCCTGCATCTGGTATAAATTTGAAAGTTATAGGTAAATGTCAGGCGAGTTTTAGAGATCATGTGGCACCCTTAGTATTAGCACCTCTATACCTTAGTACTAGCACCTATATACCTTAGTACTAGCAGCGCTATACGTTAGTACTAGTACCTGTCTACCTGAGTACTAGCACCTCTACACCTTAGTACTAGCACCTCTATACCTTAGTACTAGCACCTCTATAGCTTAGTACTAGCACCTCTATACCTTAGTATTAGCACCTCTATATCTTAGTACTAGCCCCTCTATACCTTAGTATTAGCACCTATATACCTTAGTACTAGCACCTCCATACCTTAGTGCTTGTACTTCGCCATTAGTACTAGTAACTCTACAAAAAATTTTTTCTGTAAATTACTTTTTTTTTTAATGGTTTAGCTGACTTCCCGACTTCAGTGTTCTGATCCTTTCCACCACTAGATATCATTTCTGTATCGACCTATATCGACCTGTATCGACCTATAATGGCCTAAATTTAAGCAAAACATGGATGTACTAAACTAACATTTAATTCAATAAAATTAAATTGTTTTTTCAAAGTGAAAATTATTTTGAAATCTAAAACACAATTTGTCACCATCATATATGTATATTATCCAACCGTTATTAATGATATATTTAGTGTATATATATATATATATATATATATATATGCATAATTAACAAATAGATTTTGTCCTAATTACTTTCTTCATTTATAACCACCTATGGTTGTGTAGGGGGAGGGGGTATTAAGAGGTGGGCGTTTCTAGGCTGGAGGGAAATTTTGATAGCTGGAGGGAATAGCGATTTCCGTATTTATGTATTCTGAATTTCCAGATATATTGTAATATAATAGTTTGAAGACTAAATTGTCGTTTACACCTGGGAGATGATTTCGGAATAAAAAAAATTGTTAAATTTATGAAAGCTTAAATAAATATATACCACTTAAATCAAAGCAGATAAACAAAGTGCCGAAATAAATTAACTAAATTGATTATTTCCTCATGTGGTTTGTTATGAGACAGTGGGGGAGGGGAGTCTGATCAAAACACCTGAAGTTCTTTATAAATGAGGAAAATAATTAGAACGCAATCCCTAATATAGAAGAATAAGTATAATATTATGGTGAAACAAATTATACCCAAATATATTAAATTTTACACGTACTTTGCAGATATACTTGTGTACATTTTTCTCAATTATTTTTTTATCCATGTAGTTTGTAATTATTTGATTTTGACCATCTCATTGCCATTTATTTTCAAGCTAATTAATGTTACTACATGCTTCATTATTATTCGTTGAATTAGTTGTACCGATGCGTATTTTGCAATAGGTAGTGTGAGGGAGTGTGAGCTACTGATGAGACCTAACAAAGTCGATATAGGGCTGTGCTACTCTCCACATACCCTTTATAGTAATCTTAGCTATATACAATACAATATATACTAGTATATATCATGTATGCAAATCAACGGCTATTCTTCTTTTATACCAGAGAGCTACTAACAGTACCACGGACCGGCCACAAGTTATAACATTTATACCATATGATAATATATTAACATGATGACATTTATTTTATCAGCTACTATTGTATTAATTGACTCAGGCTGGGCTAGAATAATAAATAATAAATAAAAAGAATATAGAAATTACTGCAAGCTGCTTGCTGTGCCTTTTTATTTATTTCTCCATAATCAAGATAGGTTTATAATATCTATTTGAAATATACGTAAATAAATTTTTACTTGTCTTACATCTTACACCCTTAAAATATGCTTCTATAATTATAATTAGTTACCGATATGGAAATGGCAACACAAGAATCATTTTTGTAATCAGATGAGTTGATATTTAGACTTAATAATAAAATATATATGTTAACTGAAATTTAGATTTATTTTCCATTTTTAAACTCTTTCGATAATCTGATTTGGATAGCTGTTAAGTTGGAAAAGTTGTTATATATTAATACTTTTCAAATTGTTTAGAATTTTTAATATTTTTTTAATTACTATAAATATTTTGTCGAAAAATTATAATAATTGTGAATAAGGAGACATCAAAATCAAACAAAATGAATGACCATTATTATTTAATATTAATGTAAACACTGTGAGCATATTTAATTATAAAGAAGCAGTTTTTATCCTTACATATTATAAAAGATGAAAGACTAATAGAAGACTACAATTTCAGAAATTACTGTCCACAAAAGTAACGTATAAAATAACATTTGTGGTTTAAATAAGTTCATATCTAAATAAGCCTGATAATCTTCTATCTAATAAATTCAAACAGATGGCTTATAAAAATATAATAATAAATTTGCCAATATTGGAAATTACTGCAGCAGAAGATATATAGAATAGAATCTAAATTATATTTATAATCCTTTCTTAGCCACCTTTAAATACAGTTTTAACATTTCTAATCCTTAAAATTTACAAATAATTTGCAGCATAGAGTTCAAAAACTGTTCCAATACTGTTTCAATGGTAGTTGTCTCGTAAAAGGTAAAAATCGAACGATTGAAAATTTCAGTTTCATTTCTTCTTCTGAATATAATTAATTTAATGGGGAAATGTTTAAAATAATGTTCACTGCATATTTAAATGTTACAGTACATGATTTTATTTTGAAAAATAAGATATTCCACGTTGAAATATATTTATAAACAGATATGTGTGCTATTTCTGTCCAGATTGTATTTATGTAGTTTCTGATAGATGTAGGTTTTTTATGGTACTGAATTAATTTCTAACAGTATCGTAGCAAAATTTTGAGTCTCAAGGTCATTACTCGGGTTTCAGACCCATCATACATCCTCCAGGACCATTAAAAAATGATTATTCAAATTCAAGATTGCGCCCATTCGACAAAGAAAATTAAGAAAGCGATTGTAATTAATAAATTACTGTAGTTAACAATCCTTGAGGTTAAAATAAAACGATACATTTTATTTATAATGTATGACTTTAAGAATTTTGTAATTTACTGCTTACAATACTGTCATTCATGCACAGACTCACGCATGAAGTGGAGATTCACCAAATTCATATAGAAGAGGACACTGACTTCTTATTAATTATAATTTTCCATTGCTTATTCAATACTCAAAACATATGAAACTATACCCTAATTGATTAAATTGATTATATTAATTATTTACAGTTGTTTACTGTTTTCTGGAGGACTCTTGATAATTCTCGTTGTTTCCGGTGAAATTTTTAACTCCTACTATATGGCGTGGGTGTTTATCAGCAGTTCCTTGCCCTTTCATGCGGGATTACTACATAGAAGCCCGCGGAACAAGGCATGAGAAACCGCAGGATTGCATGCCACCCAATGATTTGTTTTATATATTTTATTAACACAAATTCTACGAAATAAAAAACAGTATTTATTATACTTTTTATAAAGTTGACGATCATTTATTATGGAGCTTGACCCAATTGATATCGATCAGGTGAAGCGCGAGAAGTCCTCGTCACCGATCCTGCCCTCCTCAGCCGCCGTGTTGACCAACGAGAGGACCAGCCCCGCTGTGAACTACGCCAAGATCAGCGGTGTGCCCTGTGCAGCTCTCCCCACCCGGTACAGTGCCCCGGTGCACATTGATGTGGGCGGCAGTATCTACACCTCCACACTGGACACACTAACCAAGTGAGTCCGTCGCGGGCCTCCTCGGATCACATTGCGCCCCACGCGATGTAACGCACATATATTGATTTGATTAGAAAATCAAATTTTATTATGAGTGTAAACGCTTTTTCAGTAAATATGACGTTAACTTTTTGTATTTATCTCTATATGGACATACAATATGTTGTTATAGTTATATATATTTAATAATAGTTTAAGTCGCATTAAGTACCATTTTTATCGGTTGCGTGTGTGAGATGCATTACAATATAAATAACGCTTTTTCAACATTTTAGCTTCGGTCTCATTGCATTTGGTGCGAGTAGGTTTGGTGCGAGACAGTCGAGACAGTCGAGTTAGTTCCTTTCTTCCTCTACCCGTCTCTTCCACGAAAGTTAGTCATGGTTCTCTGTCCATATATTCACTCGATGTACTATATTCTATCCCACAGCAATCTGCTACAACTGTGTTATTATAACTCTTTCCGTTATAGCTCGAATATATTAATTTTAAGTGATTATTTACAGTGGATTAGGCAAATACGATTTCAAAATAAAGTTGAACACAATCATATACAGCAAAAGATGTCTATATAACAATTAAAAAAAGAGTGGCATATTATACAGAATTGTTTCAGCTTCTAGATATATTTTGCTTTAATATTATATATATGCCGTTAAAACATACAATAAAAGTAAGTGAGTCCCGTAAATAAATGAACATTTTAATTACGTGTGTTGTTTGTACTCAGTGCACGATGCCTGTAACATGTACATATTTTGAATTATGCCTTTGGCATATGCTAAACCGGAACAAAATAACAAAACAATCTTTAAGAAAATGAAATTATAATTATTATAATGTCGGATATATATACACGTTATATATGTGACGTTATTATACACTTAGATGTATTTTTTAAATTACAAGTAATAGACGTATTTTCGTTGTTAATCGTAAATATAAATGTTTATTTAAGATGAATAATAAGGTACCAATATTTTGAAAACAAACGTTACATTGCATTATGTATTTAATTAATTAATAAAAATATTTTTTGAGAATACAGTTATTTAATCGAATTTCTTTGGTTATGTTTTTACAGATAAAGTAACAAAATGAATATAATCATTATTCATTAATTCTTTCAATGAAAATTTATCGTTACATTCTACATTTTGCAAGTGGTCTCCATATTATTTATAACAACTTTTGTGTGCTCAAATAATTTGAAAACAAATTGCTAATTGTAATACACGAATTAATTATTTATAACATTTGAAAGATTATATAAAATCGATGTATTTAAACGAATACAAGTATATATACAATCAAATAGCTTGTATTTAATTATTTCGTTTCTGACGATGTTGTCTTATTATTATTATTAATAATAAGAAGAAATGTTTTTTGACAAATTTAAAGTTCTTGAAAAAAGTATTCTTATACTATACATCCGTCATTTTGAACATTTTTGCATTGGACCTTTTTTAGAAACAAAAAATCAACCATATTATATTGAATGTTAATTTTTATATTACCGACTGCATTCAAACATGTAAAAACAAAACATATTCAACGTTTTTCAGAAGCTTTTTATAAAATTTCAAGATAACGGCTGCTATGAGTTTATGTTGTTGCTAAAAAAAGTATTAAAGCTATTATTTATAACATAAATAACTAACTTTGGCATTGCTATGAGTATATTATTCGATACCTTTTTTATATATTGGTTATAAATAAATAAATGAATAGATTTTTACATTGTTAACATAACTAAAGTATATATATATAGCTGAGAGTTAAAGATACTTGTAATATCTATAAATTACATTTATTTGATTACATTCACGTCTATTAGGTGAAACAATCGTACGAAAACGTTGTTGAATGATACTTAACTGTAGCTAATCAATAATATATTATTAAATAGCCTACATTTATTAATACATCTATTTGAGTGATTGCAGATATTTTTTATAACAATATTGAGAAAACGTATATCGTCTGTATCAGTATTTCAATAGTTATCTTTCATTGTAAGCGTGAAATAAATGTAATTTCTAATTATTAATTAAAAACGCATTATATATTGTTTAATCTCTGAAGAAATGTAGATATATATATATTTTAAATACTTCTCGATCACATGACGTTAAAAGTAAGGGCTACTCTATTATTTTCACAACTTTAAATTATTCCTATTTATTCAATCTGCTAGGTATTAGGTTTTTTAAAAGAATTAAAAAAAGTAAAAAATTAATATAAAAAATTAAATATATTTTTAATATTTTCAACAAATCATTCACATATAATATAATGAACCGTTTTAACAAAAAATATATATCTCTAAGAAAATAGAAACATTTTAAATGCAGTAAAATTGTTGGCTGGGCTTGTATCACTGAACTGTTATTTGTCAGAGTTGTCTAATGCGCCACCCGAGTCCCCAGGCTGTACAGTTTCAGTTGTCTGATTAATCTAGCTTAGTGAACCGCCCGGAGCTGCGTATACCGGGTGACATATTGGTGGGGGGGGGGGGGGGGTATTGAGGTATTCACGGGAACCCATGCATCCTTCGTTCTTCCTGGAATTGCCTTTGGCGCAGGTTGCGCTACATCAGACTTGTGCAAAAGAGGGGAAGGGGAAGCATACAGGCTATATGCCAACTCGCCTCGGCTATAGCATATATAATATATATGGGTACATTATCAATACGTTGAGTTGGTTGGTTGTCTCTCCCCCTCCCCGTCCCGTTAGTTCCCTCCCTTTTGTAGCCCAATTTTCGCCTGCGGTTGATTAGAAATCCAAGGAAATGGAACAGCATTTGAGAACAAGACGGACAGAAACAACTTTTTTGGTTTTCGATATCGCCTCAGAGATACTAGTTTGTAGGACTATTCTAATACTGTTCAGTATTTAATGTGGAGAGTGATGAAGCTGTTGATTCGATTTATGTGCGTTTTTAGAAAATACATTAATTTATTCTGCATTGTACAGTTTTGCTAAAATAAATAATCATTGAGTAATTTTAATGAACGTTTCATTTAAATTGTAACTGTACTTCATTTTTATTTTCTAATGATTGGACGGTTATATCTTCATGTTATTTCGAAAATGTAGGACCTACAATGTATATGGAAAGTTTCTCAGCTTATTTAATTTAAAGTTTTAATATTATTAGTTACTATGAGGTTACCAGTCGCTTCGCCGACAAAACTTTTTATATTCATATTCTATGCTTGAGGGGTCATTTATAAAATGTTCCCTGTACTTTCAACAGTCAAAAGACAACTGATATTTTCGGATGAATAATAGCTGATTAATATATTTTACATAACATACGTTTATCTTGAAAGTTTCGTGGTTATTTACTAAAATTTTCTATGAATACTGTTCGCACAAAATTTTGAAAAAGTAATTGCCTAATGTTAAGTGTTATACAAAAATAAAAATATGTAGTTACTATGTATATAGTAATTGAGTTATTAAATTTAAGATAATTAAGTTTGATGTAATCAGTTAATGCAGTTCATATGATTATATTTGATTCAGAGAACTATATTTTAGATAGAAATCTGCGCTGGTGTTCTGAACCATAAATATATACACTTTTCATATATGAATGTTTTAGAGGGTATTTTTTGTACTTTTTGAAATAACATGCATATTAATCAATTACAATTAATAAATAAATGAATAATTAATAGATAAATAACCGGTTTATTAACGCCATAGTTTCTACCAAAGGTGAGTAATGGGACAGGTTTTTCAAATTGAATTATTTATTTATTAGAAGAAAAAAGAATAGTCAAACAAACTATTTAACACCTATTTAAAGACGTTAAAATGCATCTCCAAATTGGATTAATAATAATAATACTTGATTAATGTTTGGGCTTCCCTTGGCAGCATTATTAAAATAAGAAAAATAGGAAGATAGCACTTGCTGCAGGTAAA
>JAUZND010065438.1:0-17645 GCA_034780555.1 Coelogynopora nodosa | reverse complement strand
ACCCCCCCCCCCCCCCCCCCTCCACGTACGAAGGGTTAAGAGTATGATATGTTTTTCATTTATACATTTAATTTCAGGTTATAAATATAAAATTTTTAAAATATTTTTTCTAAACCATTTTAATAATTATTATTATTTTTAAAATTTTTGTTTTATCTATTTAGTTTTCATTATATCTATATAATTTATTTAATAGTATTATATTATTAAATAATTTTTTTATAGGAATAATATAATTTTTTAGGAATAATATTATGCTGAATTTAATGTATGAATACTGTTTGCATTATAATTAAATATTACGCATTACAATATACTATATGAAGAAATTTACAAATTATTTCATTATTTAACTAGAACTTACAAAACCATTACTAGGACAAAACTACTTCCCTGTATATTACATTTGAATTTTGCTTTAGATATTTAGTCTAAGTTATATGTATATATTCGGTTTGAATGTTGTTATGTTAAAATACGAAAATAATCCTTTTAATGATTATATAAATTTATAAAATATTACAAACTATATTAGGTGTATTTAAAAAATATTTTTCAGCTATCAAGGATTTACACCAACTCTTAAATTTAGACAAGGCAAAAGATATGCTCAGGATACGCATGAAATTGCACAGGTAATTAATTTGTCCCTAAACATTATTTTAATATAATGCATAATATACTTCTAAATTTAATTATATATCAAATATATAAATATAAACTTTATATATTATTTATTGTTGATATATTTACCAGTCTGTCAATAAAGTAATTTTTATATATTTCTGTTATTTATGTTTAAGTATACATCTAATGAAAACACTTTTGATTACATAGTTACACTTTTAAATAACTGTAAATGTTTTCTTTCTTTAATCATATTCCAGGAACTTCCTTACTACACTGGACCCAAAGCAGGAGTAAGATTTTTGAGTTTTATCTTATTGTATTTACTAGTAAAATACAACTGCAGTATTTATCTTTTCATGAACCCTGTGTATTTCAAACTAGCATCAGTCTATATTCGGTCTTGTTAAATATTGAATTACTAATATCATTCAAATATAATATACAATTATTATTTTTTTAATTCCAAGAAATATTATTCATAAATGAATAAAATTTAGTATTGAAATAGATATGCATGTTGAAAAATAATGAGGTAAATGCGTTCATTCTTGAATCGTGTTTTATTTAATAAATTTCATTTTTATTCATAAATGAAAAAGTAGCAACATTTTTCACACCAAAATCTGTATTTATTAAAATATATGAGTTGGCACACTTTAATAAACCTCCGCCCTTCTCTCGTTGAAAGATGAATACATATTAATAAAAAATGACTGAAACAATGGCAGATGGAAATACAGCAGAGTGTTTTAATTTAAAATCGTTTAGGAATATTTTAAATTAATGGTATTCAGTTTAAATAATTTTTATTGAATTCACTTTAATGTTTTCCTTGGCTTTTATGTAAATTCGTTCTATTGAAAAGCGTAGAATTATTAATGATATTATATTGAATCGTTTCTTTTATATTTTACCAAGGCTAATCTCTTACTAAATGTTATTTTATATCCTTGCTTCTTCAACAAAATGTCAAATTAATGTTTAAATTAATTTAATATCATTAAATTATTAATGATATTATATTGAATCGTTTCTTTCATATTTTACCAAGGCTAATCTCTTACTAAATGTTATTTTATATCCTTGCTTCTTCAACAAAATGTCAAATTAGTGTTTCACTCAATATGCCTGAACATTTTATTTTATAATTTTATCTTAATATAATATGACAGGTTTATTGCATAATTAATTATTCGTTTTTTTAATTTAGACCAATTTTGAAACACTAGTTCAAAAATCCGGTGCTAACAGTCGAGGGTGTAAAGGTCTTTTATTTGACGATGAAGTTCCCGGCAAAAAAATTCCCGTTCCGACGGGCGATAATAAATACATACAAAATATGATTCCAGGATATTCCGGTAAGATACTAACTATTCAATTGTAGAACGTGTTATGATTTTGTTGTTACCAATGACATATCTTCGATAATTACAATTCACACATAATTAAATGTGAAAATATGTTTTCGTTACTTCATTAACACTGGCCGCTCTATTTTTAAATCACTTAATTTTATATATTTATAACTGAGTCATCATATTAAAAATGTTACACAATTTATTTAACCCAAAAGTAGTTTACACTAAAAAAAATTAACATTAAGTATTTTGTAACGCTGATGTTATATGTGGCCATTAAATATTCAAAGTCAACAATATTATGTATGTTTAATGTATTATGTAATATGTTCCAAAATTCTTTTTACCGAGAATTACCTTTTATGAAAAATTAAAACTACATATTCCATATTTTATTTCCATTCCTATATATAATAAATTTATTATTTACATATTAATAGAAGCCGTTTATAGAGTTATTTTTTAATCTTGTCGCAAATCTCGGCAAGTAAAAAGCACGCTACCCCATTAATTACTATCTGAATTGTGACTGATTTATCATTCACCAATACACAGGCGATGTCCCACGATGGAATTTCAAATTCGGCGGCACCTACAAAAACATTTGCGATGAGTGTGTAGACGAATTCGTCACCGGCTATGAGCGCAACCAGGCTAAGATGACTGACCTGCACAAGATGGCCGGCATGTTCCCCAAGCTTCGCGCCATCTCGGCGGATCCCCGGGTGCGGGACCATCTCAACCTCTGGGTGGACCACAACATGCGTCGTTCAGTCATGCTACAGGTATGCACGAAGATTCTAGATGGGATATGCAATTTTCATTGTTACGATATAGTAATTCTCAATCAGAAAGCAAAATTCCTGCATAGCGATTATTTTAAACATAGTAGGCCTATAGAGAATCACATCATTATGGAGAGTAGCAAGATACCTTTTTCTATATCTTAAATATTATCTTAATAAATCTTAAAATTTTCCAGCTTATGTGCAGTTTAAATGTTATCATAGATATGTTTATCATTTTCGGTTTAATTAGTTTGGTGTACGTTTTTAAACGTTAAATTATTGTGCGTGATTTTTTAACTTTAGCTTGCTTAAAACTATGTGCATACTTTTCTAACCCTTATTATTATTACATCTTCATCTACTGCAGGACCGGCGGGGTCCCGTGGAGCCGCCCATCCCCGGATACAAGGGCTACGTGCCCCGAGTGTACACCACGGAGCTTGGCCTAGGCTGCCGCTACAAGCAGATGACCAAGAACGGGCTGGAGCGCTTCCAGGATGAAACACGCCGTCGGCAGGTATCCCTTCGAGAGCCGGTGGAGGTGAAGAAGTGAGTTAAAGTAGTATTTATTTTTAATTATTATAGTAATATTAGTAATTATAGAAGTCTTTTTTTATGCCACGTATACAAAAAAGACTCGGTAACTTACATTTAATATTGTGCAATCATGTTAGCTCTTGCTTTGAAATATTTTTAGAACTATTTGAAACATAAAAAATCACGTAGAATTTTGTTTTTTACTGTTATACACATTTTTATTACAATATTCAATGCTAATTTTTTTCAAAGTTCACAATTTTATTTGTAATCCACCATTATTAAGAATATTCTATTAAAAATAATATGGAAACGTAAATATTTAAAACTATTTCATTAAATATTTTACGCAGACTACTATGATATATTCTAAATAATATTTATAGTAATTTTTTTTAAAGATGTATAGATTAAGTATCTTTATTTAATAAATAGAATTACTAGAAAGAAATTGAAAGTATATAACAATTATCAACATAAGTAAATCCATAGAGTAAATTCGAGATAGCAGTGTGCTTAAACTTTAAATGTTTAGTATAATGTAACACATGAATGAGAAATTGTTGGTCAAATGTGGTTTTAAACCCCAAACACGCAAATTTGCGATCAACAATTTATGGTGATTTTGTCAATATTCTGTCAACTAATGTTATCGCGTAGTGTGATTGATTGCATATACAACGTGAGAATGAGGGTGATAAGTGTCAACAATACACTAAACACTGTTCTTTATAAAATAGACAAACGTTTATAGTTGCATAAAGGAAACTATTTTGTAGGAAGATGCATTCACTCAGATATAAATAGAAGGGAAATTGCGTGCTTTGCTTATAGTCAACTTTCCGTTAAAAGAGCTGTTTGCCGTACACGCGCTCAGTTCAAAGAAAATTATCCTTTTATAATACAACTGAAACTGTTTTTTTTAATACTTTTCAGCAATACTTTTCGGTGTGTAATCTACGTTTTAAAATGTGTGTTACACTGTGTTGAATTTTTTACAAATCTATTTGTTGATTTTTTGTTTTATTTTATTATGTGTTGTTTGTGTTTTGTTTATTGTTGTTGTTTATTTGTTGTTGTTTTATTTTAATTATTATTACAAGTTGACTGAAATATACAGATAATAGAAATAATTTACATTCTTTATATTATACTTTTATTGTTTGTTTAACTTAAAATGTATTTATATCATTAACAGAATGTTTTATATTTAGCAACATTGTATTTGTTTAATGTTTAAAATTAATTATTAATGGCCGCATTCACAACATTAAAATACTAATAATTTGAACACGGAATTCCAAAAAATCATTTTTTTACAATAGCAGTGTTCAATGAAAAGTTTTCAGTTTTTTCTTATAGAAATTATATTAAAAAATTATCTTTGAATTATTATTACTAAAAATTGCTAAAATATGACATTTTTTGTTCTTATAGTAAATTGTAAAATTTAAACTCTCGTATAACTCTGTTTTGTTGTATGTAAAAGAATCAATCAACACAGCATTAACCTTTCTATATATCACTCTCTTTTTCTCTAGGGCACAAGATCCACAGACAGTGAGCATGGAAACAGCGGAACAAGCCGCAGGAAATCGAAGACTCTATCCCAATGAGGGAATGATACCGAACTATACTGGATATGTACCAAGTACGTGCGGTTATTATGCCTTGTTGTATTAAATTAATTGAGATTCATTGAGTTTAAAGCTATTGTTATTTAATTGTTTACACAATATATATTTAATAAAACGAACATAGGTGATTATCCATATATTCAGCATGCAAGTCTTCCAATCTGCCTAATTTTAAATCGTTTTAAATATTATGTGTTTGCAGTCAATAAGTGACCCTTATAAAAATTAATTATCTAAAATGTGCATTATATTCGCCGTGCACTTTTTAGGTATTATGGATATGTTATTCGTAAAAATCTAAGACAAATATATAATCGTTACTTCAAACACAATCGAATCATCTTGAATAAGGTTACAATTGATTTTAGAACTGTTTTGAAAAAACTCAAACATTATCGAATGTAATAATTCCCAAATTATTCAATGTTTATAAAATTTCTAACAAAATAGTACAAAAATTAATCAAACGGGCTTGTTTTGATACAATACTTTGAGAACATTTTACGTAGTCTGACCTAATATACTATAATATTATAATCTTGAAGGTACAATCAACGTGACAAAATCTTTTAAATGAACTCGCTGTCCACTATATTTTAATTAATAAAACAACTATGTATAATGCTGCACATAATAATATATACTCTTTAATTAACATTAGAGCCGAGCATTGATTGTAAATTTTTGCTTTAAGCTATCTACTAGCAGTATATTGTATGGGGATTTTACCTTAGTTAAAGATCACAATACTTAACTTATTAAATGACTGACACAGAGTGAAAAGTAATTGAACAATAAAAGAATTTTCGTTTTACTTGTCAACGTTTAATCAAGTGTTTGTCTAAAGTAGACTGATTTTTGTTCCGCGTAAAGAATAATTGTGTATCACTATCACCGTATGGGTAAATATTCAAAGTGACCTTACATCAATTGAACATGAAGCGAACTTTAAGACTTTGTAGATAATTAAATCTGGCAATATTGTCTTACAGATTACTATTTAAATAATGTACAATTACTTAGCGATGTGATCGAGAGTTACTATAGTGAAGCCCAAATAAATAAAATTCTAGACCAATGAAAATTATGCAAAACTAGTATAGTGACGATATTTGTAATAGTAGTTTTATTCTTAGTGGTGCAATCTTGGCTTCGTAATATATCCGCAATTTTCACAAGTTATCCTCTAGAAATGGTAATTTAAATATTTCACATACTAAATCTAATCTTCTTTATTGTTAGGGCCTATATAGGCCTACCTTATTATTTCTATAATCTCATAAATGTGGCGGATAAATAGCTGTTCTATTATTTTAACATGATTAATATTTTTATTTATTTTTGCAAAGATTGAGTGGAAGATAGGAGATTATTAATTCGATTCTTCAAGCTAAATTCATCAATATAATAAATGTTGTCTTTTGATAAATAACTTCTTTATGACACACTTCGGTGCTTGATAAGTACATATAATGCCTTACATTTGTAACCACTTCTCCCGGCCAAATCCCACTTGTGCCTTTTATATTCATTCATTACAACTAATTTATATATAATTTGAAGAGTATTTTTTACATTAAACGTTTTAAATACTGATATAATTAAACAATATAATTATTTTGTCTCGTTACCAGGATATATTTGTCTGGTTTTTTATTTTAACTGTGTCCAGCAATGACAGTTCAATATATTTATTTTTACAGTATTGGGGCTGTAATTTCTCCGAGCACCTTCTTTTCTGTGAAAAATTATACAATTGAAAAGCTAAGCTATATTTTCGATTTTTTAAAAATATTTAATAATCGGACAGATTCGTTAGTATTTTTCTTCACACTATAATGTATTACTATCGACCAGGAGATATGCACTAACACAATTTGTCCATTTTTCAGAGGAGCGTTTCGCTTTCGGCAACACTTACGGTGATTCAACTCGAAGAATGGATGTCTGCGCTCATCCCTACCCCAACTATGGAGAATTTATCCGCTCTGGGAGGGCCACAACAGCCCGAGTTTAATACTACATCGACACATTTTTTGCATGTTTTGGACGATAAACCAGCCCAGTTTGTTTTCTATATATTTACTCGACAAACAATACTCTAGATTCGAATATATAAATATATTTATATTATATAAAACGATGATGTAATTTACTTTCTCACAATTTTCTTCATATATTATTTTCGTGAAATGTTTATATCTTTCTGTGATAATGCTCATTTTGTGAAAGCCACGACAGAGGATACATCGTGCTGTATATTTTATAATCAACAATCTGTGGTCATTTCTTTCTTTACTTTTGCAGAGCTGTAGCTTCTGCATTTCTCACTATTTTCGAAAAATTACCAAATTTCTGCTTTCTGCATAAAAGTCTGTTGATTGAATACATTTCAACATTTATATTTTATACTCTTTTAGAATGTATTGCTACAAATACCTTTTCTGAATTATATACATAGATAATTATATTTTACACATAAATACAATATTCATTTTCACCCTCAAATGACAAGGGATTTTTTATTGTCCAATAAACATAATGGCGATCTGGTAACCTATAATAAAATAACTTTTTAGAAAACCAAAGTTTCAAAGTATTTGTACGTAAGATCGCTATTTTGTTTGTTAATTTACTTTTTGTTGTACCAATACAGCATTAAAATGCTAAATACAGCTCATATACGGTATTGTTTTTTTTCTAATTTTACTCGTTTGGTGCATATAATATGCTATATTTGAAACCATAGATATAGATTTTTCCTTATGAAAAATCAATATCTATGGTTGAAACCGTATAATTTGACCGGGGTATCAACTGTAGCATGAAAGGATACGATTTTTTCGTTAAGGATTCGTTTTATTGATATTTTAATAATAATCATGCATTATGAATTAAGTTAATAATTATTATCCAACAAAAATTATAAAGAGTTGATTAATCGATTGTTTTAAAGTTGGTATATCTTTGAATTCCAATCAGGAATTTATTCTATTGGCATGTTAGTTGGTTGGCTACGCCCGTACACAACCAAAAGACAATTGTTTGCATTTAAATTACGAAAAATGTATTACGAGAACCCAGTTAATTTAAATTACGTATAACTTTTTATACTTGTTGTAAGTATCACCAGCTGATATTATCTTGAAAAGATGCTATGACGAAATTTTGGTTTGCTTATTCTACCCATTAAAAAAATATGTTATAATAATCAATAAATTATATATATACCATTTATTTCAACAATATTAAGTAGATGATACAAAATCATATAATTATAATGTACAAAATAAATAAGCGACAGAGAAAAAATCCATTACATTATCAGTTGTATAAATAATGCATTTCAATGTGTAATTAACCAAAATGTACATAAATGAGTCGTTCATGTTTATACAATATTATTATAATTACTATACTTAGATTATGAAAAGTCATATAAGAATAATTTAATATATTTATAAAACAATAAAAAACTTATATACATGATATGAACATATTTAAAGGTAATTTAAATTATGTTCATATACAATATGTATAACGTATATAAGTTTTCATTATATATTTTCATTAATATTTAAAGGCAATTTAAATATTGATTATTATCATTTAAAATCCGTTTTAAAGAGATTGTATGTAAAAATAAGTTATCTATAAGTGTAAACTAACTGATAAATCAAAACTTTATAATCATTAATGTCAGTAATAACATATAAAATGAACAAACCAAATAAATGTAAAATGTTTTAAATATGTATGTACACGTACACTTCAATAATAAAAAGGACTGTACAGATTTTTAAAACTTTATCAAAGCTCTTTGCTTGATACGATGGTAAATAGTTTTCCTATTAGTACACTTATTCTATTACAGTATTGAATAGATTGGCCTGTTTCATCAATGAAAATGGTAACGCGACGCTCAATATAAATAAAAATGAGTTTCAAGGAATTAGAGTTCATTTAACATAATATGAATTCAATGAACTTAGTGAGAAACTAATAAAGAATTAATATTTAATGTAGCTAAAAATTCATACTAAATTTTTTAAATTTAAAATGAACATTCACAATTCTTGAGAAATACACAACTGCATGTTGCAACCAGCTAACAGTGGTCTAAAATAGCACGAATGCCAAGTCATATAAAAGTAAGTATTCAATTCGCTGGAAAAGCATAAGCCTCACTAAAATTTTAAAATGAACATTGCATTTTAACTTATAAATATATTTAGTCTAAATGTTAAACATTTAATTAATATTTTTCAATTAACATAATAATTAAATTATAAAACATAACATGACCTGATCATTTAATTACCTCATATACATTTAATTAACTCCTAATTTGTAAACAATAGATAATTATTTTTATCTCAATATTTAACCATCACAAGAATGTACAGTTTGCCAATCCGGCCCAATACCGGAGTCCCGTCCCGACAGTCCCATCAGATCACTGAATACCTTTCAACCGACATTATAGATATGATCGATACTAGAGCATCACCAAGCACTGAAGTCCGACAGACCGGTCTTCAACACCTTCCTGCTCCTCTTTATCTCCGTCTCACTCGCCGACGCCACCCAAGGCGCCGCGCCTGCACCGCGCTTGGTGCCCCCCGTCGAAGTCACTGTTGATGATGACTTGAGCAGGTCGGGCGAGAGGAAGCGACCAACCCCGCTGCGGTACTCCTTGAGTGTGGGGAAATAGATAAGATTATTTGTAGAACGTTAGATTTAACAAAAATGTTATATAGAAATATGATCCGAGAATTATATCTCAGATCTTTCTGTTTTTTTCAAATTCCAATGTTTCCGCTCATGTTTTGATTTAATTCCCCCCTCCCTGCGTTTTTCAGCCATTTCCATTTCATTTCAATGATCAAAGAATAAATACGACATAGATATTTCAATGCATAAAATTATACTTATAGTGCTCCAGATATATTAATATACTTATTAATTGTCTAGAAATGTAAATATGTTATATGTTTGATTTTTTTATATGTTTCCTGTTTATCAAATTTGTATTCGGTGTTCCTTGATTTCTATGTTTCTATCCAATTCCCGTATTTTTCAGATGTTTATGTCGCTTATCGGGAACTTTGGTAGATAACAGTGTAATATGCCGATGTAGATTAATTGTTGATGTTATTTTACCACAGAACCATTTTAAATGATCAAAGCAACCTATTTTCAAGACGCCTGTCCAACAATCTTAAATTACTTTTTAATCACATTTAAAAATAAAACGAATCTTTTTTAATACAAAATAACTTAATGCGTAAAATTACAAAAACACTAAGAACATTAATAAAAAATACAATTTTTCGGTTAGACCTATTGCGTCTACGAAACGCCGGGTCCCATACTTTTAATAAATTCAGTATTCGAAGAAGAATTTTGTTTTTAAATTTCTGTTCGTAATTCGGATACGTTGGCTGTTATACTTGACCGTGTGTCCCATCAAAATCTTATTTACAATAAGAATGATGGATCTGATTATGATATAAGAAATATGCATCTACACAGCATATTACCTTGAGAGCGCCCTGTTTCTTGATTGCCGAGGCTCGCTCCTGTGCCTCCTCCTCGCGGCGGGTGCGCGGTGCATTGGTGGGGTCAGTGGTGGTGGAGGGGGGCGCCTGGGCGCGCTCCCGTTCCAGATGTTGGTCCACGTCTTCGTACGGGTCCACAAACACCTGGCAGGTCAGGATGTTCACGTCCTCCTAAGGAGGGTGAGGTAGGAGGGGGGCGAACAAATGAGTCAGCGATGCGATTGCCAAATGAGGAAGTGTGATGTGAAGGTTAGGGGGCGGACGCTTTAATCCCTGAGGATAATTTGATATACTGAGACTATAAATATATGTATTCAAAACCAAGGAGGTTCTTTATTCATTTGTTTTAGTACTAAACTAAAAAATTAAAACAAATATCATCTAACGTCAATAGAGTTTTTAATCCTTAACTTACAAAAGTCCCCTTTGAAAATGGAATCCTTATTTGCTAATATTATTACTCTCTATAATGATGTTAATTACATTTATAATTGGCTTCTAGTTGATAGATCTCTATCGGTTCTAAAACAATTTACGGCACAACGGAATGCAAAGCGAGAGATTTGAAGATGTTTTCCATCCTTATTTTATTAAATTTAAATAAAAACTAAAGGCGCTGCATGAGACTTTAAAATACAGATGTTATTCAAAAAAATTAATTAAACCAGAGCTAAAACCATTAAAAACGCCTAAATAAAAGTAGAAATATGCCAAAATAAACATTTAGCTTACTTATTAGCTATAGAAAGTTTTAAACTTTTTAGAAACTATTAGCTTACAATTGGTCGGTCGTCTTTGTCCGTTTGCATCTGCTCGATGCTATCCAAAGTTTCCTTTCCGCCAACAACCCTATTGAGAATTATAAAAGTAGAAATTAAACAAAATGTCTACGTTATATTACATATTAACTCATGTAAATGTTAACTTACACTACATTAAAGAAACAAAATAATGCAAAATATTGTATACGTATTGCAAAAACTTTGCAAAATATCACGTTAATGGTCACACTACAAAAATTATTAAAAATACATCTCAAAATGCATAATACGTCAACTTTAAAAGAATTTTAATTAAAACGGTAAACGATTTCAAAGTATTTATTAAGAGTATAAAACTTTGTAAATAGTAACGAAATAGTAAAAATAAGTCTCCGCTGGATATTTATATTTATTAGAATACGTAGTAGGTACAAATATTACAACTTTATAGACAATTAACGAGTTACGAACTTAATTTATAAACAATTATTAAACTTTATGTATGAAATAAATTATAATACATTAGCGAAAAGAGAAGACTGTGAGAATTAATAAGTTAAACAAACAGTAGTCAGCACCATACAGTTTGTCTATATTACTAACAATATTATAATATGCTAGTTGCATTGCGACATCATAATTTAATTTATTTTTAAAACAACTTAAAGCTTATTCTGAAACTTACTTTCCAAATATTGTGTGCTTGCCATCCAGATGTTTGCATGGTCGAAAGGTTATGAAACTGTTAAGTATAAGAGCAAATAATTACACTGGATAAAAAAATTCTTTCGCATTATAAGAGTAGTCTGTAGACAGAAAATTGTTGAAAATTAATAAAAAAGTGTTTGAAATATATTAATGTTGAAATAGTAGAGATGGTCTGAGGACGATTGTCTGCTGGGCGATCGTCTGCTACGACAGGTTGAGAAGAGCATTTTAACCGTAAAATAAATGGGCGTCCCATTTTATATAGTGACATAAAGATATTAAATATGTTCACTTGAGACAAGCGATAATTAATTTAAAATTAAACATTATGAAGGAAAATATATTCCAACAATTGGCAATTCCAGAATATCAAATTTTTATAATATGATGGCCGAACTAAAACTATAACAACATTTATAGGTATATTTCAGAAAAGAATGTGACAATTATTTGTTCAACTCAAAATTCTCAATTAATACAAAAACAGAGAATTCCATATTTCGATTTGACTTAAACTGTCAACCATAGCCTGATATGATGCTATGACGCTTTGTTGCTAGGAGATCTCTCAAATTTATTTGAAACTGCAGCAATTAGTTGCCAGACCTTCTGTAAACAACGAACTCTACAGTGCACATATCAATGCTGAAATAAAGCAGTATAAAATATAAGAATTCACTGCAACTGAAAATGTCACAAAATTGTTTTTTTTAACCACATTATGGTTTTAATCATATTTGAAAAATAAGCCATTAAACTAAATTGACATATCACTTTCAATTTTTAAAGATTTTTATAATTAAATAAGTATATTTACTATCCTTGACAAAAGAATTTTGAAAAGGCCAACAATAAACCATAAAAAATTAAGTTAAGTTTAGAAATATTATTCATTGTTCCGGAGACACTGTTCAGACCTACTACTAATCAATAAACAAATATTTGTTAACTACGATAAAAAGGTTTATTTTAATATTAATAATTGTATTGATCAAAAGGATGCGTACGCGTAATCTACCAATATATAAGATACTAGACAATATTCATATATAGAATACCACGCATATTGTCGCTAGACATCAGGATAACCTCTCTTGCGTCCGCAATGAATTAAAAATAGTTCCGTTTATATTCGTATAAAAAATAGTTCGTTTCCAATTAAACAGAAATATGGGTACACTAGACTCTATATATAAAATATGTATATATATATTTATATATATATCTATATTAGCATAATATTAAGCGCTAAGAATTCTCTGCATTGGTGGCTCAAACTACATTTAGTTCAACGCGTGTAGTTAAACCAGTTTTCCTTTAGTTCTATAGGAAACGTGTCAACTAAGTTCACTAAATAATAAGTAAATGGAAACACGAATTTGATGATTGAAGCTTTATTTTCAATTAAGGCTGTCATCAAATACTTTGACATAAATGATTTTTAAGTTCATATTGCAATAATTGAATCAAATGTTACTAAACACTTTTAAAAGACTAGACGAATCCTCCCAAGGATTATCTTGTTAGTGTTTTACGATGAAAAACACAACAATATATAAATGGATCAAGTTTCCTCTTATTTTGAAAATAGTTTTAAACGTGGATTCATATTTAATGGTTATATAAGTTGTATGCTGCCAACACACGGTGCACACTTTAGAAATTATACGCTTTTAAAATATGATCATAATATTTAATTAGTTAACTAAAAAATAAAATCGTTAAAAAATGTAAAGGACTAACAGCTAATGGAAAGTCACCATAGCAATTGAAAATGAACAATGAATACGGCATATAATGAACTATCTGTGAATGTGAAGTGTTTACTTTAAGCGACAAAATTGATAGAGACGAGAGAATAATATGGATATAAAAACCTACGTCACCTTAAGCAAATTGATCAATCTTTTATATAGATATTTCAAAATGTAAGCCACCTAATTCAATTCCTTTTTGTCTCAACTGCTTTTATGCAATATGTGCCTAGCATCATAAACGTGCTTTTTATGCGTTCCAACTATAACTAGGTATTGACATAAATATTGATATGCAAATGTTCTAACCTTAAAATCAGCTGTAATCAATCAATATAAGACTTTCTCCGGGGTTGAATTAAATATTGTTCACTAGTATAATCATAAATTTTTTATGAATTTCATTTTTATAAATCAGGAAAATAATTAATAATGCATAATTTATATATTATTCAATAAATATAATGTAATATCAATAAATATTTGTAATATAATGGTTTTTAACGCCTTTTCAATTACAGAAGAATCCTGTAGACTTTTTTATTTGCTAAAGAAATAATAGTAAATATTCGTAGTGATGTGAAAGCCACATTCACCTTAAAAAGGACATCACCAAACAAAAAATAATATTACTAATAGTGGACGTCATCGCTCATGGAAAAAAATAACAATTTAATGAATAATAAAATTACAGAAAAATAAAAGGATGACCTGAAATATTTCACTAAAATACAGACCTCAATAAAACAATATACGGAAACACTTCAAGGAATAAGAAAAAACTGAAGTTAACAACAATGGAGTTTAAAATTGAAAAATTCTATATATATTTTACTAAAACAAATTCAAAATGATCTATGATATATGAAATACAATTATTATTATGAATATTATGCTTCTACTAATTTTTAAACTATTTTATTAACAATTTCTGAAAAATAGACCAGCAAGAAATATTCATTATATAGTTTTATATCTGATTATTTCTCACTTAAATATCAAATTCCAAACACACCCTTAAGTCTGCTATTTATTAGCATACCAATGTTAAAATCACTAAAATCAATTAGTGACGTGTATCAAAGAAATCCGAAGCCATCTTTATAAACATAATTACCCCATATTAGAAACAATATCCAATATAAATGAACTAATAATAATAATATATATGTGTTAATATAGCGCTTCAAACGGATATGCATTGCCAGCAGCTCTGAGTTATAACAAGTTAATTTATTAGCAAAAAATGATTACAAAAGAAGCATAGAAATTGTAAATAATCTATGTATTGTACTCTTCAACTGAAGAATGCGACCAAGCAGGGTTCACTAATTTCCTTCGTGGAATCTAGCCGTGTGGGTTGCCTAGACTACACTGACAGCACAGAAACCATTGTAGCCTGGGAACTGTCAACTACATAGTTTAATAGGACATGCTATGCTAACATGAACTCTTCGCCCATATAAATTATTTATGCATTTGTGTATTGTTAAAGAAACCATAATAATAAAGATATACTAAATATTATTGGAATAAGCAACAAGAATCATTTGTTGGATAACCTTCCCTGTGGCAGAAATGTATAGCAGTCCATCTATTTTTATAAAATGGAATGATTGATACCATGTTAAACAAATACTAGTGAGCATCTTTTACTTATTTGTATATTAATATTTACATTTTTAGTTATTTAAAGTGTTCTCTCATATGACATGTTTATAAGTAAATAATACTAAAATATAATTGTATGGGTTTAGCTGAATTATAAGTATAAGTCACAAAAAATAGATATCTATTATAGATATAACATTATAATATTTCAGAAGTTTTTACAAATCCTTACAAAACAAAGTAAACGATTTATAATAGTCAGTTATCGTAATAAGTATTTGTAGTGCTTAATAAGATAAACACAAATTGAAATAATTTCCAGAAATATTATATGCCTTAAGATATACTTCGTATATCGATACATCGTATAAGATAATGATATAAACATTAAACAGAAAGTAAATTTCGGTAGCACTGGTTTTCAACCTATATGCAATTGCCTACCCTCACACTGGCGAAACCAGGAAAGGGGTGTAGGAAAGAGAAAAAATAAAGGGGAGGAGACAGGTTCAAGTTGGAATTTTCTTTCACCCCCTGAAAAAAACTGCTGGGAAAGTTTGGACTACCACGTATTTAAAATTAATTATGGGCAATTTTTTATTATTAAATATTCCTAAATGATCAGTACCTATTCAATCATATAAAAGGCCCACAAGAAAGAGCGAACTATCATACTGAGCAGGCAGAACGACCTACAATTGGGATTTGTTGGTGTTTGGGCCCGAGTTGGCCATAGAGAGAACACCCCGCGAGTCATGGGACAGGTGACTTTTGATTTCATCTGGGAAGGGTCCACCCCAGATGGAGTCGCCTCCATGACCAGTGCCGCCTGGATCCCCACCTTGCAACTGAAGGAGACCGTTTATACAAATAACATACAACAAATATAGATAATTAATCAGGTTTCAGGTTAAATTATATTATTTAACAAAAAGATAGAAAAGACATGGGTTCATATTCATTAAAGGATATATTATATTCATTTAGTAAATTGGCAGAACAGTTTGGTAAACAGAAATATGCAATTTACAGAAACATTCAATTTGCATCTAAAAGTATGTCAAATTATAAATATTAAAAACTATAAAAAGATGAAAATTTTGGTTTGTAGTAGTCAATAATTATAATACTAATTAACAACCATTTCTAGTTAAATAATCTATTATTGATATAATACAGATTTATCCATTAGCGTAACGCAACTATTAATAAAATTCATTAACATAATAATATAGACAATAATACATTTTAATAATTCAATCAATTTAGGGAGATAAACATACACATACTACTGATGTAGTACTATACTAAACTTGACAATGTATAAGAGGTAATATTGTAATCAAGGGTGTAACATAAATCCAGAGGAAAAAACCGGAAGAAATTTAACCTATGTTTCAAGGTCGTCAATGAAAAAGTAGTTAAAATAAACAAGATAAATTTTTAAATAATTAAAGTAGTTAACAAAAACAAATGAAAGAGATTTTTAAAATGTCGATAAAAATTGTCAAAATACTTTTTTTTTTTTTTTTCTATTTAAAATAATTCTCAAATAAACAAATGAAAGAATTATAATTAATTTTAAATAGTTTGTTTATCTTAGCTACTTGTATTAATGCTGACCTAGAAAATCGTATTTTATCCCTCCAGTGTTTCTTCCGATTTTGCCTCCGTATCAAAATAACAAATTTAATATTGATGTGTCTGTGAAATGATCAACACTTTTAAAAATTGTAAGAAATTAGTTAGCACCTTGTATTTCACATTTATGAAAGTATGCTGTTTAACAGGAAATATAAGTTGTTAATATCATTTCTTAATTGAGTACTATACACGCACTACTCACAACAAAATGCTTGATGAGTCGATGGAAGACCGTCTCCGCGTAGTAACCCTCCTTGCAGTGACGCAGGAAATTTTCGCAGGTCTTGGGAAGGAGATCGCAGTAGAGCTCCAGGTTGAGCGGGCCATGATCCGTCACTAGACGCACATAGCCCTTCTTTTTGATGAGAGGGTAGCGCACCTCATCGTCATCCAGGGTAGCTGTAGGCAGGCAGCGAGGAAGTTAACTTAAATATTATAATTCACGGTGACGTCATTACTACAAACGATTAATAATATAAACGCACATATTTAAAACGAAACTGTTCTGATTAGCCCTAACATGTTTTTTTAAATTATTTTAATAATTGAAGAATCCAGACGACTTGGTAAAAAAACAATTACAGGGTGTCCCATAAAAAAGGTACCAAAAATAATTATATGTATTTCTTGTATATTTTACTATTAAATATATCGAA